>JADRCD010159986.1:0-10603 GCA_019843815.1 Montemys delectorum | reverse complement strand
ATCACCAAGTACTGATCTATATCAGAATCCACTGACAAAAATATGACACAGTTGGTAGCTGCATGTTTAAGCTTTTAAATGAAGCTTTGGATTATTTTTTTAGCATGTGAAATACAGGAAACAAATTGCAAGAATCAAAGAATGAAGTCACCCAGTTAGTGTAGCTCAGCTCCATGTGTCCTTCTATACCATGCAAGTCTACTTATATTTAGGTAATGGAGATTAGACAGTATATACCATGCCCCCCAAAGTGAATCTCACTGTAAAAGTATTTTTTATTCACCTGATATAATTGTCATCTCAGGGGCTTATTGATGAATAAGCTCACCTTTTCTATTTCTTTCTAAACTCAGGCTAGCTGATTCACCTTAGCTCTTCTGGCTGAAAATCCTCTCCAAGCTAACTGGTTCAATCTGGCTTCTCTCAGCTTCTCACCAAATTGATCTACTTGGCCTCAAACTAACTGGCAATTTATTCTAATTACATGGCTTCTTCTTATTCTCTGGCTTCAACTGCCCTTGCTGACCTCCAATGAACTGCATGAACTTAGGAACAAACTCAACTTCACTGCACTACACTGACTACCAACTGACTCACCACCTCCCTGTGCTGTTCTTGAATAGCTTCTCCTTCCTGCATGATTCTTGTGTGAGTTGGGCCTATCCTATCTCATTCTGTCAAATAATTCTCTGATTTATCATTTTGCCTGCTCCTCAATTAGACATGGTTGCTTGCTTCTAGAAACTAATTTTACCTTAAAGGTAAATAATAAGAGCATATCTGTATTCCAGACAGAAGGATTAAAGATGTGTTGAGTGCCTGCCCTCTAGCCAGATCACACAGGCCTATGACTTTGAATGTGATCACTTGCCAGAGCAACCATGTATCTGGAATAAAATTCCTCTAAAATTCACCAACTAAAAACTACACACTAAATGAGAATTTTGATAACTAAGAACATGCCATGCCATATCAATCTGTCAGACTGAACTATAATCCCATCTTCCTTTCTTGGCAACAATAATTTCATAGAATACAAGAACATCAGTAGGCTTTGAGATAAAAGGTCTGGAGAAGTTACAATTAAAATATTGAATTCCCTCAGTGCTGAGCTTACAAGAAGACAGCACAGAGTAAAAGACCGCACTAACTATAGCATTCCTAAATTTATCATCAGTTCTTTATATGAAAATATGCAGAAAAAGGTATGTAATCACTCAATAAATGTATTCACATGGAGTAGCTGGAAGACGTTGCTGTGGCATAGGTTCTCAGGATATCAGTCTCAGCAGAGCCCTGCAGATATCACCCTGTATGCCTCCCCTTATTTTCTGGGGGTGGCCTTTTTTTAATACTCTCACAAGCATTATCCTGAACTAGAGTTGTGCAGAGAAGAGGACGGATACGAGAAGGATTCTTTGGTAGCATTGCCATATCTATTAGACAGTTTACCTTACCCTGATATTCAGAGGTCCATATGTACATTTCTGATAAAATACTTGTGCACAAAGTTCATTACATGTCATTTGAACTTTATAAATGCCCTAAAGGAGAGTCTGTAGTTAAAAGTACAGAGGGTTAATAAAGAGGAATTGATAGAAAAGGTATCTCTTGAATGTACAACTGTAAAGCTATGTATGGATAATGTAAGCTAATTCGTGTTGCTAGGCTAACAATTGGTAGTTACTAACAGAGTGGTTCTCAGCCTTCCTTATGCTGTGACCCTTCAATGGAGTTCCTCATGCTGTGGTGAACCCCAATCATAAAATTATTTTCACTGTTTTTTCATAAGAGTAATTTTGTTACTGTTATGAATCATAATGTCTATGTTTTCTAATGGTCTTAAGTAGCAGTCTTAAGAAAGTGGAGTTGGGCCCCCAAAAGGGCTATCACTCACAAGTTAAGAATCACTATACTAACAGCATTTCTGACCTGTTCACATGTTCTGGAAATCCTTTAGGATATATGTTTACCAATATGCAAAAATCATATCATGCAAATAGTTTGGTAAGTGATCAATAACCATTTTACAAAGGGCTGAGTTATTGTGTGATACTTTCTGATGTGGCCAGCAGTGCTTCCCTTGTTCATGGTATGCCAGAGATTGGCCATCTGCTCTTAGATTTGAATCCTCTTTTAAAACAATATTAAGGCCGACCTAAAGGTAAAAGTTGAAAATGAATATGTTAGACCTGTGATCATCAACTTAGAAAAGAATGTTGGAATAATACTTGCCTCTTTAAGAAGATACATATGAAAATATTCTAAAAATACCTCTTAATGTAAATCTGCAGATTCTACTTGTAAACCTGTCTACACTGAATTCTCACCCAGAGAGAATATTCATCAACCCCATTTTCTATTGCTGTGACAATTTTGTGGACCCCAAAAGGCTTCCAAGGAGCCAATTCTGATTCAATCACAATAGGGTCTTTTATAGTTTAAACTTGAGCTTGGGCCCAATGTTGACCCTGATGCAGCAGGATGGGAAGATGAAGCCCTGAGCAAGCATTTATAGGGGTTAACAAACAATCAATAGGCTTTCTAGCCTGGCACACATATGATTGGGGGTGGGGGGCTATTATGGATTTTTGCTATCTTTTAAATAATTGGCTGCTGCAAGGAGCCAAACCATAAACTTAATTTCTGCTTTCCTCCTGATTGATGATTATTAGGAAATGTAGTACCAAGGACAGGCTAGTTAAAGTATAACCTGGAAACTGATGCTAGGTATAGGTTTGTCTGGGAGTAACCTGGAAACTGGTGCTCAGTGCAGGTTTGTTGGTTAACTCGAGTTAAACCTTAGGTCAGGTTCTCTAAGATGCAGTCTAAATCCCAGATTTGATCTCTCGCTAGTTCCCTCCTTATTACTGCTGTAATTCACAGACTCCCCATTCATCATTTCAGGATACTCACACTGTCTATGAAGTCACCCATTTTTTGGATATAGTTGCTTAGACACCACTAGGATAAACTGGATTGCCTTCTTGACTTCTTACTCAGAAAAATACCCCACCTCTTTTTCCCTTTTATTTCAATTGCTTCTTCCTTAAAACTGATTAGATCTCCATCTTGCCTGCTCTGTTGTTTTTTTTTTAACCCAATAGATTATATTGAAACTCTCTAATATTATCTTTTAAAAAATATTTCATATAAGAAAATGAACCTGGAAAGGCAATGGTGCATCCCATGTTGACAGCACAAGGAGCTTAAGAACGCTTCTCTCAGAGTATCACTGTCAGCAAGATACCGAAGTCAGTAATGTAGCCAAAAATCTGGGAGGATTTGGAAGACTCTCTCCCTAAATTGAGTTTCTGATAATATCACTTTATTGGCTCACACCAGGATCATACCTGATGAGAAGCAGAAGCAGAGAACCCACTGTGCCAAGGACAGCTCAACCCACAGGAATGTTGACATAATAAACGCATATTGATTTAACAGACTTGGTGTTTTATAAACTGTTACACCAGCAGAAAATAAAACTTCCTGGATAAAAATTAATAAGATAAACAATGTTAGCAACTATTCAGTCTCATAAGAATTGTTTTCAGAATGAAGTTTCCATTTGAGAACTGATATTTCGAAAACCTATGTTCTTGACAACTGGCCATCTGCCTTAGGAAATATGCAGCTCCTGATATGCAGACAGGCTTACTAACTAATGACGCTAATCATTCTGTTAAGGTTTATTGCATCTTGTGTTTTGTTAGTTTTGTTCATTTATGACCATTTTTCTGTGATGTTAAGTAATGCAAGAAAGAAATCTCCATAGTGTTGACTTTACAATTAAGCCAGAAAATGGATTAAAGTGAACTCATATTTCTAAATAAACTATGCACCTGGTTTTAACTATAGTTTAAATCTTTTGCTCATTGACTGCTAACAATACAAGATGTTTCTTAAATATGTTTCTCTCTGTCTGTCTCTCTCTTTCTCTCTGTCTCTCTCTGTCTCTCTCTGTCTCTCTCTCTCTCTCTCTCACACACACACACACACACACACACACACACACACACACATATATACTCCCTCTCCTTAAATAATATGCTCTCCTTTGTCAAATTTTATATCTCAATCAAATTTTGATGCCAATCTCAGAGCAGGAAGACAATAACTGGAAGAGAAAACCTCTTCAACCCTTATTCAGATTTCACAAAATAAGTCACTTTTATTCCATTACTTTGTTCAAAACAAGTTCTAACTCACATCAAAAGACAATGGATAAGGAAATATTGTCCATTTCTTAATGGGAGGAACCCAAAAAAGATTGTTTTTTTTAATTCTTCTGCTTAATGCATTCTGAATATGAATCTCAAGAATCTATTTGCCATTAAAACCATAATGCCGTAATGTCTTCAACTGTTATGCTGGACCCCACATGAAGGTATATAACTAAATGTGGGGACTGCACAAATTTGGAAACATAAAAGATTGGTGAATGCATAATAATAATAAAAAATCTTCAAAATCATATCCTTAAACAATCTGAGTGTATTCTGTAGCACTTGCTCGATTGTAGAACCTCCCTGGTTCTGAATATATAGTGCAGGGCACATGTATATAGCTCATGATATCCAGTACTAATGAATGCTTCATGAAGCACTTCAGCTAGGATAAGATAACTGTGGATTCAGAATTATGGTTTCTTCTCTATACATATAAAGTTTTCTGCTCTTACAGAAACATAACGGCTCAACTATGGAAAACAAAGACATTAGTATTTTTCTATCATCATTCTTTAATGAGTATATATCAACTTAATACATCTCTGGATTTTATCTTTTAGAATGTTTGACTTTCAAAATTTTTATTTGAGTCATTGGGTTTCGTTTAATAAATACAATCATTAATTATATTCTATCTTGTGATTAGAACTGAATTCTCCAGGATTCCAAAGTGTCATGTACTATTTCTATCATATATATATATATATATATATATATATATATATATATATATATGTGTGTGTGTGTGTGTGTGTAGTGCTATTTTAGCAATGACAATTTTAGAATCAAAATAGCAAAATAGCAAACATAAAACACTGAGATGCTCAAAGCCCTGATGTACTAAATATTTATACAAAGTTTGATTCTTCATATAAAAAGCTGCATTTCTGTCATTAATATCTAATATTCTTTTAATCATGTATTAATAAATGTATATTATATTCACCTTAATTATTTTGCAATAACTATATTATAGTAATTGTCTGTAAATGCTTGCTTTTTGTATCTAATTCATATACATATACTTGAGGGATTATGCAAAGAACAGACTGTGAAAGAATCACAGTATAAAATGTTTAAGAACCTGTGACCTAAAGAAAGTAGGATGGTCATAGGAAGGCAATTCTAGACATAATGTGAAAATTAAGATTAAATACTGTGGCATATTAATATTCTCGTGGTCCTGTGAATTAAAATGAAGGCATGATGTGGGACAGGCATGTTCTACCACAGAGCTACAGCCAAATAACCTAATTCATATACTAGATTTTTCAAACTCCTCTCTCCCTCTGTCTCTGTCTCTATCTCTGTTTCTCTCTCCATACATACATGTGTGTGTGTGTGTGTGTGTGTGTGTGTGTGTGTATGTGTACGTGTATGTGTATGTATGTTTACAACAGAATATAGGGTGACCTTAAACTCACAATTCTTTTGCCTTAGTGTGCTGGGTGGCTTATTCACTTTTAAGAGTAAATGTTTGAAACAGGTTTCATTACTCACAATTAAGAACAAATTCTCAGAGAACCTTCAAGGTCAATGCCCTCATTGCATATGCTCTCTGTAATCCCAGTCATAGGGATTTTACTCCCATAATTATAGCATATGATATGTCACAGATGACACTAAGGAAGAAAGATTATGTACTCAGCCCTGACCTAATTGCATAAGCACATCACATTTGTGTTTACTGGCCAGATGCAGCTTGAAAGCACAGAAATTCATAATGTAAGGACATTTCTTTTGACCTTAAAAATCTAGGGGACAGCTTTTCAGTTATTTGAAGGGTGGAAAAAATAAGGGAACTCCAGCAAATTCAGTGTATGAGGGCAAGGATCCTAGCTTCAGGTGAAAGAATTTGTGAGATGGCTCAGGTTTTAACTTGTGAGACTGTGAACAGGAAAATCAGTCTAGTATGTAGGGACAATGTTACTGCTTTACAGCCTTAATTGACAGCAAATTTTGTGGTATCAATTGTCCAATTGGTCTACAAAGAACTTAATGGGCTAACTTACTATTCTTTATTCTTCAAAGCTTTTTCCCTAGGTGGCTACAATATTACTTAACTAATAATTCAGAGTAAATCTCTTACATATATTTACATGGAAGTCCTTTCTTGTTTGCTTGTTGTCTTTTTAATTAAAATGGTTTTTGTTTTTAATAATATTTGATGAAATACTGACTAGTAATCCATTTTGTAGATGCACCACATTTTCTTTATCCACTCTTTGTAATAGCCAGCTGCTATGTTCATAACTGACCAAGTATCTTGGTGAGATGCTGGAGTATCTTTTTGATATATATCCAGGAGTGGTGTAGCTGAGTCTTTAGGTAGAACTATTCCCAGTTTTCTGAGAAACTGCCAAATTGATTTCCATGGTGTTTGTACTAGTTTGCAGTCCCACCAGCAACAGAGAATGCTCCACATCCTCGTTGACATGTCCTACCACTTGAGTTTTTTATCTCATCCATTCTGGCCCGTGTAAGATGGAATCTCAGAGTTGTTTTCAATTGCATTTTCCTGATGACTAAGGACTTTCATATGACAGGGGAGGTACCCAAGAATCAATGGGGGTGAGGTGCAACACTGGGGATATGGAACATGAAGAGACCACCTCCTGTATCCAGGCAGAAACCTCAACGGAGTGATAGGGGACATTATCTCACCCACAAAACATTCGCCCTAAAATTTATCCTGTCTACAAGAATTTGGGGATGGAGCAGAGACTGAGAGAATGGCCAATCAATAACCAGCCTGAGTAGTAACCCATCCCATGGGAAAGCATCTATTCCTGATACTATTAATGATACTCTGTCATGCTTGCAGATAGGAGTCTATAGCATGGCTGTGTACTGAGATGCTCTGACAAGTATTTGACTCAAAGGGATGCAGATACCTACAGCCAGATATTGGATGGTGCATGGGAATTCTTGCAGAAGAATAGAAGGAAGGACTACTTCCCTGAAGGAGATAGAAACTTTACAAGAAGACAAGAGGATCAACTAACTTGGACTTTAGGAGCTCTCAGAGACAAAACCACCAACCAAAGAGCAAACATGGGTTGAACCAAACACTCCACAACCTGCACATATGTTGCAGATGTGCATCTTAGTCTTTATGTGGGATCTGAACAACTGAAGCAGGGATATATTCCAAAAACAGCTCTTATCTGTACATGGGATATACTCTTTTAGCTAAGTTGCCTTTTTGAGACTCAGTAGGAGAGGCCTTGATGTGCAAGGAGGAGGAAATACCCAAGAGGAACCTCTACATTTTCAAAGAAAAGGGGAGGGGAAAGGAGGAAAGAATTATTGAAGGAGTGAGTGGAGGAGGGGCAGTGAACAGAATATAAAGTGAATAAATAAAAGTTATAAATAAAATAAATTAGTTTTTTTTCTTTTCTCACACAACAAATCCCAACTATACTTTTCCCTTCCTCTCCTCCTAGTTCCTCTCTATGACCCATCCCATTCAGATTCATTCTCTTTCTGTCTCTCATTAATAAGCAAATAGACATCTAAGGCACAATAATGAAATATGATATAATATCAAAGAACTAATTCATTGGAATAGGACAAAACAGATGAAGACCCCAAGAGAAGACACATATTATAGATATAATGAGAGGGGCCCTCAGACACTCAGGAAACCCATAAAACCATTAAACTACATGTCATAATATATACCAAAAGACCTATAAGCTAAAGAGAGAAAGAAATATGCACACATACACACACACACACACACACACACACACACACACACACACACAGAGAGAGAGAGAGAGACAGAGGGGGCAGACAGTGACAGACAGACAGAGAGAGGTGAAAAAGATAAAATAAAAACTCAAATACACTTCTTTTTTTCAAAAAAAGCCCTGACATGAAAGTATGAAACATAGAACATTGAGTACTATTGAGTATTTCATGTTGGCTATCCATTGCTAGGCAAATGGCCCATGCTTAAGAGTACTTTGTTCACCCAGTGAAATTTTTTGGAGAAAATTAAATTTTCATTTGCAAGTGGATATTATAAGATAGCATCAAGGTTTTAGATGTGTGTGTGCGTGTGTGTGTGTGTGTGTGTGTGTGTGTGTGTGTGTGACCACTTCTTTGAGCTCTAGGATACCATCTGGAGGAGTCCTAGGAGGTCCTGTACATGCTGATCCAGTCTCTGTGAATTTATATGTCCATCAATTTTGTTTTTTCCGGAAGGTCTTGTTTTCTGTCATCTTCTATCTGCTCTGGCTCTTACAGTCTTTCTGCCCTCCTTTCAGCTGGTTCCCTGAGTCCTGAGGGATTTGAAGGTTACATTCCATTTAATGAAGGGTGTTTCAAGCTTTTTCATTCTGTTTATAATGTCTGTATTTATATCTTTAATTTTGTTCCAATCTGCTACAGGAAGAAACTATTCTGATGATGGCTGAGAATGTAATTTTGATCTATGAGTATAGCATAATGTCATCAGGAGTTATATTATTGCTACTTTCTGCCGCTGCAGTTGTTTTCTCTGAGAATGACAGTATTTGGTTTTACCCTAAGTCCTTAGGCTGTCTAGTCTCAGGTTCCTGGTTATTTGAGCAATTTTGGGTATGGATCTTACCTCATAAAGTGTGCTTTCAGTTATATCAGGTATCAGTTGATTATGTCTATAAACTTTAATCCACCCTTGTCCTAGAATATCTTGTAGGCAAGATATCATAGTAGATCAAAGGATTTGATGTTGACTTAGTATTTATGCTTCTCTTGGTAGCATGCAGAGTACCTTCCTGTACTAAAGAACCTAACACATAAGGGTGAAGGCTCTATGTAGCCATCTTTACTTCTACCAGTTTAATTAATTGTATAATTGTCTTCAGCAATGGGGCATTGATATCAGTTTGTAGAGAGAAACATAACTTTGGGAAAAGCCTGGTTTCATTGGGAATTCTCTTCTTTTGTTTTTGTTTTTTTGTTTGTTTGTTTGTTTTTTGTTTTTTGTTTTTTGTTTTTTTTGAGACAGGGTTTCTCTATATAGCCCTGGCTATCCTGGAAATCACTCTGTAAACCAGGCTGGCCTCAAACTCAGAAATCTGCCTGCCTCTGCCTCCCAAGTGCTGGGATTAAAGGAGTGAGCCACCACCACCCAGCTTCATTGGGAATTCTTATAGGACCCTAGCTCATTTGTTACAACTAAGCTCACAATCAAAACATGACAGTTCCTGAAGGTTGCAAGACAATATATTCAGCTTTCATAAAGCTAACTTCACCTTCTCTTTAAAAGTTACATCAATTTTAATTTAGAGGTCTTTGTACAAATGTAAGTATTGATAAATTGATTTTTCTTCTCACTCATTTAACTTACAAATATATAGCATGTATCAGTTTGAATTATGTATGTGGACATTTGTACTTCCAATAATTTCCAATAGCTACCAATTACTCACAAGATAGATGTGACAATTTCTCAATACATCCTTTGGATCTGCAGAACAAAGAGATCAAATCGAGTGTAATGTAGATTACAAAAAGTTTTCAGTATAGAAAATACCACTAAGTATTTAAATGATTTCAAGCAGGATGTATTGTTCCCCTGAGAAACTATTGATCTGTATACTACTTTATTTCCATAAATGATTTTGTAGTAAATTCAGCTAACTCAACTAGAGAGTTGAATGCTCTGACCACTTAAAACATCCATTTAAATATTTGAATTAGTTCCCAAATTTCTCCTGCAATTCAATTAAAATTTTGTCTCTCAATAAATATTATATCTATGTCAATATAAATTAGATACAGTCTTGATGTATTTTATTGTTTTATAATACCATGTTTTAGTACCATCTCTTTGCCATCCTGACTTTGTTATGCGATTCTCTCCCTTCCCCTCTGTGTGTGTGTGTGTATGTGTGTATGTGTGTGAGGTGTATGTGTAGTACTGGGAATGAAGCTCAGGCCTTTCATGCTAGACAAGTCTGTCCTCAGAGATGCAAGTCAAATTTGGTGATTTTTTTAAAAATTAATAAAATACATTATACTTTCTAGAATAGTGTTTTAGAATCTATATTATTTTACCTATGTTTTACAACAGACATTTTATTTCTTGTATTAAAATAGACAAAATGTCTGTCTCAAGAAAATAACATGTTAGTGAAGAATAATTGCAATTAAGTATTCAAAAAGTAGGAGTAGTATAATGTTTCAAAAAAGCTATAAGGAGAAAGAAAATGGAAGAAGAGAGGTATGTTATTGTATTGTGCATTGGCTTATGTGAGTAATAATTCTAGATAAATAGATGAGATGGTTATAGATAGATAGATAGATAGATGGATAGATGGATAGATAGATAGATAGATAGATAGATAGATAGATAGATAGATATCAAATTGGACTATCCT
>JADRCD010159982.1:0-17887 GCA_019843815.1 Montemys delectorum | reverse complement strand
TCTCCCTCTCCCTCTCCCTCTCCCTCTCTTTCTCTGTCTTTCTTTCTTTTTTCTCAAGACAGGGTTTCTCCATGTAGCCCCAGCTGTCCTGAAACTCATTTTGTAGACCATGCTGGCCTTGAACTCAGAATTCCACCTACCTCTGCCTCCCAAGTGCTTGGACTAAAGGGATGAGCCACCATTGCCAGGCTTGTTCATTCTTGAAGTAGGTAAATTCACAGGTAGGTAAAAGGCAGCTTCTGCAGAGCTGGCACTTCCTAGCACTTGAGTGTCAAGGACCGAAGGAACACCCTCAAACCTCAAAGTTCTCTGTCCTGAGAACCAGAGACAGCTACTGGTTCTTGAGCTAAAGACTTAGAATCGGAGGTATTCAGGTCAGATCTACCCTGAACCTCTGCTGCCAGTAACCTAAGCACACGACAACTAGTAGAGTCTTTCACTCCTGAAAGCAGGTAACACTGACTGGTGTTAACTAGTGGTATACTTGTTTAGTGGACTCTAGATGTCAGAGCTCTCATTTCTGGAAGTAGTTCATGACAGTGGCAACTAGGTGAGGGCTACTGTTATGGTGCTCTCAAACTTCATTTCAAAATGCTTGATTTGCTTTCTTGAGTTCTTCTAACACCTCTAATTCCTTAAAGACTTTACCTTTGCCCATGGAGTTCACTGCCATTTTTTTCAGCTTCCCAGCAATTATGAAAACATCTGTGCAAGCCTGGCTTGAGTCTCTTAATTTGGCCTCATTTGGCTCTTCCTCCTAATATTGCCTCTGTCCCTGATACAGATGGCAGAACGTCACCACTGCTCCTTCCTTTGTCACTAGGTTAGCCCATGAATCAGAGCACACGTGGAGGCCATTGTGAAAGTCTTTACTGAAGTGTAATGCTGCAAAACCAGGTAAAAGAGCTCTCATAGGCTACCTGAGATGTGGGTGAGGTGACCTAATAGTGGGCAACTACAGTGAGCAACTGTAACAACTGCATCTAAGTGCCAATCAAGTTTGTCTGAGGATATATTGCATAGCTCTTCATGTAAATGAAGAATTTTAATCTTCAATAACCACAATCCTAGCCGGGCAGTGGTGGCTCATGCCTTTAATCCCAGCACTTGGGAGGAAGAGGCAGGTGGATTTCTGAGTTCGAGGCCAGCCTGGTCTACACAGTGAGTTCCAGGACAGCCAGGGCTATACATAGAAACCCTGAGTTGAAAAAAAAAAAGTTGTATGAAAGTCAATGCAGGGTCATCTAGATGTTATTGAGAATATCTTGCTTAAAGGACAGTTATGACTGATAGTGTCTTCCAAGTCACTCCAGCTTGTTTCCAAAGAAATTAGCCTCCTGAAGGAGTTAGGAGCTCTTTGCTTAAGTGTTCTAAAGTCAGGGATGGCAAGCATAAGGGAAGGTGTATCAAACAGTACAAGCTAGACACAGAAAATATTAAAAGAATGTTACATTAAACAATGAAGAAAATCTAATGCAGAAGTAACCACTGATAGCATTGCTACTATGTTACAGTATCTCCAGCTGCTTAATAGCTCAATTGTCCCCTCTGGTCCCCGGGGACAGATGTGGTCCTCTACTATATATCATCTTCATCAATAGTCAACACGTAAATAATTAAAAACCTGTATCACGTTCCTTTTCCCGACAAAATTAAATGTTGGGGATCCTTAACACTCAGTGCGGCTGCTTTTCATACGTCCCTCACATCCACTCATTAGACAATCACACCAACTATGATAGCTTCACTAACCACATATATTAAACAAAATTCTGTCATTATTAAAAATGCCTGAGAAAGTGAACTGATAAAGACTGAGTTTGGCTCACAGTTTCCATGGTGCCAGTCTTCCACTGGGCAGCCGTGGGGCCAGTGCCAGTGTAGCACTGTACAGCAAAGCACATTTGCCACATAGGACCAGGGAAATAGAGTGAGAAAGAACCTCTAATCCCCATCAAGAATATGCCTTCAATGCCATGAAGACTACCCAATAGACCTCAACTTTCACAGGTCCCATCATGTTCCAAGACGAAGGCCAAGCATTTAACTCAATGGGCCTCTGGAGCCATTCAGCATTCACAGGATAGCATTACATATGCATCTGATATTCTAATGCAAATAAATTGACAGAATAACTCTCTCTCCTGAGCTCTGGACTCTTTATACTTGTGATTTCCCACTTAACAATAGGCATCGTTAGCCGGGAAGTGGTGGTGCATGCCTTTAATCCCAGCACTTGGGAGGCAGAGGCAGGCAGATTTCTGAGTTCGAGGGCCAACCTGGTCTACAGAGTGAGTTCCAGGACAGTCAAGGCTACACAGAGAAACCCTGTCTTGAAAAAAACAAAAAGAAAAAAACAATAGGCATCACTCTACATCCCACTAATTGTCATGGTTTAGTAACCTTGTGTTCTACCATTATTCTGATATGACCCAATTCCTTTTTACTTTGTTTCATCATCTGCTTTATAAACATAGGTCAAATACATTCACCATGAATTAATACCCTCACATTCTATTCAAAATTCTTGATAAGAAAGTTTGACTTGTAAATATTATAAAGTTTGTGAAATAATGTTCTGATATCCATCATTCCTTAAACCCTCAGCTTAAAATTCAGAAAGGGCTTTCTGATGTTTGTAAAAGAAAAAAAAAAAAAAAAAAAACCTCCTTAATAGGATCCAAGAACAGTCACATGGTTTAGTTTCCAGTTCTCTTCCCAGGCTCCTATCATAGTCCTGATCTGCCTTCTGAGGCATTGTAGCTCTCTTCTAGCTTTTCCAAGAGCTGTGCTCTCTTCTGTGGACTTGCCTCTGTCTACATGAGCGTGCTGTGGATCTATGGACTCTGAACTGAAACTTTCTGACTTGGAGGGAGAGGGGAGAATCATGAGACTCTAGAAGTGAACAAATCTTAGGCAGCTCTCTAAACTTTAGGAGATTTGCAAAGACCCTCTTCATGATTATAGAAGCAAGCACCAGTGTGGAGAAGATGGCCCAGCAGCTTGCAAGCTGTGCAGAGTATCCAGGGATCGAGTCTTTGTGGACTATCACCCACACTGCAGAGGGTTTCCATTGAGTGACCAATGGTTCTGTTAGGAACCCCAATAAACTCACTGGTTCACTAAGCTAGACTTGGATAGAATCATTTCTATGGCCTATCATCAGTGCCTTGTCTGTGAGTGAACTGTTATTAGTTCATGGGGCTCCAGGAAAAGCCATAAAACACAACTGATAGGTAAACAGAAATCACAGAACCAAGATGTGCTAAGGACAAGCAATTGCATTGCTTCCACCATGGATTCTGAGGTATGCCACTGAGACTGGTCTGCGTATGGACCATCTGCAGGACAAACCCAACGTGGCTACCTTTTATCATGTGGTACCAAATAGTGTACCCCCTTTTCTTAGTGGTGGTTGCATGTCAAATGAGATTGGTGACAGGACAGGCACCCAAGGCCAATCTCTCAAAATAGAGCATCTGAGAAGGAAAGCCTAGGGTGAATGAATGCCTTTTTCTATATGATGTGGGGTGACATGACTTCCTGTTTAAGATGGGCTGCCATGTGTGTATGGACATGTACCTCAAATGACCAAGGAGCTAGAGAATATGTTGCAATCCCTGAATGTAGCACAGAGAGGATGGGATCATAGGCAGGCTGTGGTGACAGTTGTGTGGCCTTTGTTGTGGGCAATAAGATATGCAACTGAGGCTTGGCTCTACTCCCAGAAAGAAATTGCCTGCCTGCATACGGGAGGAATTACAACAGGGAAAGGACATACAGATGCTGCTCAGTGCCTTAGCCCCTGATTTGGCATGAAATGTGGAAAAAGAGGAGGATGAGATGGAGGCTCTGGCTTGCTGTGTTCTTACAGTTGGCAGGGCATAAGGAAAGAGAGCGAAAATTAGATTTGTGCATAAGAGCCCTTCCTGGGATTCAAAACCATGGTACCCATGGGAAGAATTGGAGAGTCTGGAGGAAGAGAACTTGGTGAAGTGAAAGAAGATACCCCCTCAGGCCTGACCTCTATCACAAAAGGGAAAACTCACGACTCAACCTGAAGTCAGAGGCCTTAAGAACAACTTGATATAAGAAACTATGTGAGTTAGGGAATATTCAGCACCTGAACTGCTTGAATTTGAAAGACTTTGAAAGGAGCAATGAAAGCCACTCATGGTGTGGTTTGTGGAGCTGTAGAATATGGGGTTGGACGTGATCAATCTAAATGCACTAGAAGTTGAAAACTGAGTTCTCTAATTCCCTGTGCATCACCAAGTCAAGGCTTTATAACCTGAGCCAAATGGGAAACAACACTTAGAAGATTTCTCCTATGACCCATTAAGAGACACGTGGTTATACAATTACACAATGGAGTACTACTCAGCTATTAAAAACAATGAATTTATGAAATTCTTAGGGAAATGGATGGATCTGGAGGATATCATCCTGAGTGACCCAATCACAAAAGAACACACATGGTATGCACTCACTGATAAGTGGATATTAGCCCAGAAGCTTGGAATACCCAAGATACATCCACAAACCACAAGGAACTCAAGAAGAAGGAAGACCAGAGTATGGATAATTCAATCCTTCTTAGAAGGGGGAACAAAATACCCATGAAAGGAGTTACAGAGACCAAGTGTAGAGCAGAGACAGAAGGAATGACAATCCAGAGACTGCTCCACCTGGGGATCCATCCTATATACAGTCACCAAACCCAGACACTATTGTGGATGCCAGCAAACGCTTGTTGACAGGAGCTTGATATGGCTGTCTCCTGAGAGGCTTTGCCAGTGTATGACAAATACAGAAATGGATGCTCACAGCCATTCATTGGACTGAGTACAGGGTCCCCAACAAAGGAGCTAGAGAAAGGACCCAAGGAGCTGAGGGGGTTTGCAGCACCATAGGAGGAACAACAATGTGAACTAACCAGTACCCTCAAAGCTCCCAGGGACTAAACCACCAACCAAAGAGTACACATGGTGGGACTCATGGCTCCAGCTGTATATGTAGCAGAGGATGGCCTTGTTGGTCATCAATGGGAGGAGAGGCCTTTAGTCCTGTGAAGGCTTGATGGCCCAGTGTAGTGGAATGCAAGAGCCAGGAAGCAGGAGAGGGTGGGTTGGTGAACTGGGGAAGGGAATAGGGATTTTTTTTTGGAAGAGAAATCATGAAAGGGGAACATTTGAAATGTAAATAAAGAAAATATCTAATAAAAAATAAAAATAAAAATATTTTGAAAAAAACAAAACAAAATCAAACAAACAAAACAAAACAAAAAAAAACAATAAAAGAAAGAAAGAAAGAAAGAAAGAAAAAGGATTACCATTACTCAGGAGGATAATCAAAAGAAAAAAGAAAAAAAATGCAGACACAGCAGGTCCTTTCTGTGTTTGTGGTAGGATTTGTGTCAAGCCAGAGTTTGTTAGAAGAAAGATCAGAGGAATGCAGAATGTTGCACTTGAATCTTTGAGGCAAAGGCATTCAGCCTCTTGACTTCTTGAAGCTATATTGGATGAAAGAAGAATTTGCTCCTGCCAGTGTCTTAGTCAAGGGCCTACTGCTGTGAGGAGATACAATGACTATGGCAACTCTCATAAAGAAAAGTATAGCTTACAGAATCAGAAGTTTAGTCCATTGTCATCATGGTAGGAAACATGGTGGACATGCTGCTGGAGGAACTGAAATATTTTGATATTTTGATATTTTTACAGTAGTCATAAAATCACTTTAGCATTTGTTTAATGATTTTTCTAAACCTCTTGATTTAGTTGTGTCTTTTAATGACACCAAAGAAGTTACTTTTTAAGATTTATTTTATATGTATGAGCATCTTGCCTGCGTGTGTGTGTGTGTGTGTGTGTGTGTGTGTGTGTGTGTGCACCACATGTATGCTTGGTTCCTATGGAGGCCAAGAGGGTGTTGAGTTCCCTGGAACAGAGTTATGGATGATTGTGAACCTCCATGTATGTATCATGGTCAAACCCAGGTATCCTGAAAGAGCAACAAGTATTCTAAACAGCTGAGGCTCAAAATTTCTTTCTGCAGTGGCCTGTTGCCCTTTCCAGCACTCTGACAGAGTTGTGCAATAAGCTATACTCTAGAATTTGTTATCATCTGTTGCCAAAGCATAAAATCGCAAGTTAGTGGCACTATTGTTCATTTTTTTTATTATTTTCTAGTTTCTTCAGTTTTTCTGCCTATACTCTGAACGAAAGTTGAAATGATAAAATGATTTTATAAATCTTCATCATTTCAGGCCATATTATATCTTTCACAATCCCCATACATTTTTAACAAACTCACCAAAGTAATTGGTTTGGGTTTTTGCTATGAAGTATGCTACCACATTTTGTAATAAAATGCACTTGAGTTCTAACTTTAACTTTGTTGTTGTTTTGAAGGCAAACTTTTTGTCTTCCTGACATAATCCTTGATCCACATCGAATTTGGAAACATAATTTCACATATAATTTCTTTTCAAATTAAAGCCTTTGAAACTTTGTACAAATTCTCTACAAGCTAAGCAGGGTGTCATATTATCTGCTTCAACAGAAAACTCTACTTCTCATTGAATGATTTTCTTTTACCCATATTTTTTTCTTTTTGAAGTTCTGTTTTCTTTTGAAAGTCTAGAACCCACACAGGAATTTAAAAACAATGATAGTAGAAAGACTTTTTTATTTTTATTATGAAAAGTCATTGGCAGCAAAATAGAAAGCAAAGTGTGGGCTCTTATACATCTCTTCTTCTAATGCAGATCAGAGAAGGAGTCAGTTGAAAAGCAAAGCAAGCAATAGGTGAGGCATATAAAGGTATGAAAATGCATCATTAAAAATGATCAAGAATGCTTACCTGACTCCTAAATAATAGTAAATTCCTCTTTGGTGGAAACCTAAAAATCCAAAAACCCTCTCTTTAATGTTGTATAAGAAGTAACCATAGTGAATTTCAGGTCAGAACCAATCTCGATGAAAGAAAGACAGGGTGGCATTATACAAACATGGGCGATACAATCTACGTTAACAATTTGCTTTGAACCCTCTCTAGAGGAGGAAGACTCAATGACTCATCATTGAGCATAAAGATGCCTCGAGGATGTTGAGAATCAGGTAAGATCTAAGTAATACTGACTAAATATTAAAATAGTGACTAGAATTATGGTTCCCAGAGCATTTTCTATCATATGATGTCTCTCTTTGCTTGAATGTAAAATATGCAGTTTTTGCCATGGATACACAGGAAATGTCATCTTGAATGAATAATTGAACAATATTATCATTAAGTGATATCACTATGATAACTATATTTTGGTATTGATAGTGGTTGTTTAAGTAATATAAAGAATTTTAAATATATGTATATATGTATCTTTGTTCCAAAATTGAAAAATAAGTGATAAAGTAAATTGTAAATATAGTCACATTTGTGCAATAATTATATATTTTTAAATTTACAATATTACCTTTACAATTTTAAGTGAGGCACATTAAAATTGTGGTACCTAATTTTTCACTGTGCTTGCTGATTCAATTATATACTTAGCGGTAGGCAAGGTGCTATCTCCCTAGCTTTGTGCTAAGATAAGCTATAATTGAAATTGCTAGATCGAATGATTTCTTTTCCTTTATTCTTTTTCCCTTCTTCCCTCCTTTTTGCTTTGGCTTCGAGTTATCCCTGTTCATGAGCGGCTGCGATGGCTTCACCTTCCGTTGTCCTGGATTCCAGGTCACCCTGCACAGACTGGTGCAAAGTCTTCCAGGGACCAATGAAGGCTGCCTTCTGTAAGAGCAGGATGGCTTCATCTTGGTTTTGAGTAGTGGTAGTGTTTGGCTCTCAGATTTTGTTTGTCCTTAAATATATGCACAAGACTATTTCTTCTCAGTAACAACTTGAGTCATTTCTGGGCATCCGTGGATCTCTGGCTTTCACCCTTCACATGTGCTATGGAGTACTTGTCCATGTAAGCAGACCCTGAAAAATTATCAGCCGGTGCTTGGCTGGTTCTCACACCTAGTGTGTATTACTTTAGTACGTGATTTAGGAACTAAAGGAAGAAATTAGTGACTGGAGATTTAAAGCGTATGTTTGCATAGTCTCAGCATCATTTTACTTTAGAAAATTACCAAAGTTGCTCTTAATTTTAGAGGGGTCCACTATTACCCCTTCTCTTGACCATCTAATCACCGAGCTCATGCTTATCCCTGTCCAGAAAATATTGGCTACCAAGCCCCCACCCACCAAAATAAACTGGAGGATGATGTCAGCCCCATTTTCTCAAAGGCAGGCATGTTTTCTCTTGCGTTCTCAGAAATCACAGAGCTAATGTGTACACAATGAGCACTTACGTCTTGACAATGCAGCTACTTCATTTAGAATTTTCAATAGCCCGCACTGAAGGTATTATTAATCCCTATTTATAGATGATAAATGTTAAGCTATAATTTGTGAAATGTTTAAGAAGCACACGGGTTTTGGGACTTTAGTTCTTATCACAATAGTCAGCCAATGAAAGGAGCCACAAAATCACTTCTTCAAAAAGTTTAAGTCTCATTTCTCTGGCATTAGTCATGATCTTGCTAAAGAATTGGAGTATCAGAATCAGCTCTCTACTCCTCCAGTTCTTTGATTTTTATCTTATTGAAATCTGTGTTACATGACTGGGTTAATTGTACTGACTGATAAATATTGAGTAAAAATTGAGAATATCTTCAGATTGTAGGGTGCTTATACCACATTTGTCAGCAGGTGTGTAGGTTGTTTTCCTAAACACTGCTCAATGAATGAGTATCATTGAGCTTCATGAATCTGATCGAATTCCAAGGAAGACCAAAATAGGAAATGTGGCAAATATACCGTAAAGGTATGAAAATCACAGTGACAAAAACCAACCAAACAAACAAACAAAAAACCCAGGAAATTGTTAAATTCACAACCTAGAACTAAGCAAAACATCTTCCAAGCTTGAGGATTTGGTAACAATAGGATCTTATAGAATGAGAATTATACTGTGAGACTGATTACTGCAGTAAGTGTATGTTTGAGTGAGATAAACTGGTTAGAGAAGGAAAGTTTATATGCTATTGTTAGTAATAGTGATCTTTAATTGGTTCTCAAGATATTGATAGATTGCTTGTGTTTCATATGAGTTCATAGATTTTACTTCCTAAAATCTATAACTTGGAAAAGCAGAAGGATACAGGATAAAAAACAGAGTGCAGACAGAATGTAGTTTTGTGTCATGCAGTGCTTCACCTCTCAGACTAACTTGACACTTATTCACCTGTCACTCAACATTTGTTCATGTTTCACTTCACTAAGGGCTGGTAATGCTAATATTGCAGATAAAGAACCAAAGCTTGAAGAGATTGAGTAAATAAAGTTATACAAAGAGCATATGATAAAGTCAGAAATGTGGAGCTATTCTCTAGAGCCTTTAACCTCCTCTATCTCAAAAAAATAGTCAAACTCTCCAACTTTCAGCTTCAAATTTGTGAATTCCTGGTTCAAGGTTTGGGTTACTGCCTCCTCCTGAAGACACTGTTATGAGTAGCACATACACTGAATAGTTGCTTAGTTAGGAATTCTAGTGCTGTGATGAAATACCATGACCAAAGCAGCTTGAAGAACAAGTTTATTTGGCTTAGCCATCCTAAATCACACAGTTCATTGTGGAAGCCAAGGCAGGAACTCAAACAGGGCAGGAACATAGAGGCAGGAGCTGATGCACAGGCCATAGAGGGGTGCTGCTTACTGCCTTGCTCCTTATAGCTTACTCAAATTACTTACTTATAGAACCCAAGACCACAAGCCAAGGGATGACTCCACTCAAAATGCACTTCTCTCCCCTATCAATAACTAATTAAGAAAATTTCCTACAGACTTCTCTGCTTATAGCCCAAACTTCTGGAGGTATTTTCTCAATTAATGTTTGTCATTTGAGATGACTGAAGCTACGTGAAGTTGACATAAAACTAGACAGTACAATAGTATTTCCTTCATAATTTGTTTTGAGAGCAATTCCTATAGAATGCAGCATGGAAGTACTGCTAAAATCTTTCATGATGGACATCTTGTTATTAATAATTTTTAAGTTAATATACAAATCAAGAGATATGATTGTAGACATTTCTTAGGTATGTAGCATACTTTGTTCAAACTGATTATGCAGCTCTGAACTCCTTTGGATCTCTTGTTTACCTCCTTTCTCCCTGCAATTAGCATCTGTTATGAAATATGATGGCTCTTTGTGAGGGTGAGGATACCTTGTGGGTTCAATGAGCAATGTAATAGAACTACCTCGTATAAAGGAGGTTTATTTGAGGAAAGAAGAGGGAGTGAGGGCCTGGAGAAAGGCTAGAAGGATACAGACAGCAGCAGAGCCATTAGGGCAGAGAAGCAGGACAGAGAAGTACAGAAATGAAGAGAGAGAGACTGATTGGGAGCATTGGGAACAGAGAAAAAGAAAAAGAGTGAGAAATGGAGTGGTGAGCAGTGCTTTTGTATTCCACCCTCACCAGGCAGTGACAGGTGATGGTGACAGGAGATGATATGGTCCCTTGATAGGTTCCTGGGAGGAGTCTAGCTGAATAGCCTGTAAGCTAAAGCTTCCATGCACTTTTGTGTCACACATATTCCAACTTCATGATATCGTAATTCAAAGTGAATTAATCCAAATGTTAAATGTTTCCAGCACTATACAAAAAAAAATTTACACATACTGCTAACTTAACATCAGGATTTTTGATGAAGAAAGTACTTTTTTTTAACTGAATAAGGATAAAAAGAAGAAAAAAAGGAAATAAAAGAGGGGGAGATGAAAAGAAAGAAAGAGAAAAAGAAAAAAGGAAGGAAAGAAAGAAAAGAGAAACACAGAGAAAGAAAGAAGCATAGGAAGAAAGTAAGAAAGGAGGAAAGAGGGAAAAGGAAAGGAAGTAAGGCGGGGGCAGGGGATGAAGGAAGGGAAGGCAAGAAAGGGCCAAAGGGTTAGAAATATGGAGGAAAATAAAAATAAAGAGAAAGTATGAGAGAAAACAAGAAAAGAACATGAAAGGGAAAGGAAAAAGGAGAGATGAGGAAGAGAAAAGCAAAGCTCTGCTCTAAGTTGAAGTTCAAGGGTCAGAGCAGGATGTCCCTTAGGCCCATTTATGGGACCCCTTGGTTTAATGACTCAAAAAGATATCATCCACTCCAAGCACTGGAATTCCAACACACCAAATATCTAGCTGTGGCATTGTCTATTCCATTGTTTGGTTAATCCATTTAAATTACTTTTATAAATATACTTTATGAAGTTTTTATACACTAGCAGATTTTCATATGGTTTTTCAAAAGGCCTTGAAGTACCCATTATTTCTGGCCACAGTCCATCCTATACCTGTCTCTCATATGCCACTTCCCATTTAACTCTCTTATTCTAATTTCTCCTTTATCTATTTATAATCTTCTCTTTCCCCTTCATTGAAATATTAGCACCCCCAGTCTCTTAATAGTTTCTTAATGTTGCGGTGCATTCACCAGAGAAGACTGCTCACACATGGATTTAAACCACTATACAATGTTATCTGGCTTCCAGGATCCCAGCATAACCCTAAACTCTTTCTCAGGATAAGCTTTAAACACAAAAAGCATGTCCTGGGTTAATATACTTCAGTTAACAAGAGCAGTTAGCCAGAAGCAGAATGAAAGAAGCCAAAAAGCAAGGTTAGGACAATTAAAGAATTTCCCATAACTATGGACTTTGATGGATTAGGTAATTGTCTTAGTTTTGGCAAATGATGCAGTCTATGTGCTGAGTTTTACAACCTGGATGGCACTGTCATCATGGAGTCAGATACACTAAAGTCTGAGGCCTACTAAGTCTGGGGCTTTGCTACACTTAGCCTCTGCATATTTAAAGCTTAAAAGTTAAAAAGTCATCTACATATGAGAGGAAACATGAAATGTTGGCCATTTTGGATCTGAGTTACCTAACTCAGGAGGATTGTTTCTAGCGCTAATCATTTATCTGAATTTTTATAATTTCATTTTTATTAACTGCTGAATAATATTTCATTGCATATATGTATCATATTTTCATTACACATCCATCATTTCATTGAAATCTAGGATGGTTCTTATTTCTGGCTGTTATGAATAGAGCATCAATGAATTTAGTATCTCTATAGTATGATGTAGAGTCCTCTGAGTATATGTCCAAGAGTAGTATAGCAGGATATTGTGGTAGATTAATCTCCAGCTTTTCATAGTAACTGCACCAGTTTACACAGCCACCTACCGCAGCCATGAACAAGTACCCCTTTGTAATGGTTATTCTTGAGTGTCAACTTGACAGAATCTAGAATTAAAACTAAAAACCTAAAGTAATTAGGCATACCTGTAAGATTTTCTTCATTGGATCATATGAAGTGGGAAGACCCACTCCAAATCCAGATCATTTGATAGGAAGACGGTGATGGCAATTCTTGAGTGTCATCTTGGTATATCTAGGGTTAACTAACACCCAAGCTGCTGGGTACACCAGTATGGGGGGGGGGGCGGGTCTTAATTAAATCATTTGAACTTGGAAACCATACATTTAACCCATATCTTTTGAGGTGGGAAAATACACCCACCTCACATCTGAGTTGTACTTTCTGGTGGCAACCTGTACAGAGGACATGGATGAAAGAAGCTTGTGTTCTTTGCCTGCTTTATCTCACTCTTGCTGGCCACTTTGTTTCTTCACTGGCATTAGAGCTTAATCTTGGGGGAGGGGGACTCTAACATATACTAAAGACCAATTTATTCAGTAAGTGGGGAGATCATTGAATTTCCTAGAACTGTAGTTGTAGAGCTGTGAGCTACCATGTGGTGCTGGGAATTAACCTTGGTTCATATGGAAGAACAGCCAGTGCTGTAAACCACTGAGCCCCTCTCCAGCCTGGGAACACTGCCTTTTTACCCATTTAGGCTTTTTAAATTTGCTGGGAACAGGGCTCCAGGCTTTGTGTGTTTGAGCATATTGATATTCATCTCTTTTGGCCTTTAAGTCAACCAAGCTAATGGATAAGAAAAGGTTTGAAATAGGACCTCCACAAATATTAAATGCTGATTATCTTCCTGCATTTTTAAAATGCATAAATATCGTAGACTTTGCTGAAATTAGAAATACTTTAAACATTTTTTGTGTTAATGGTTCTATTTTGAGTAGTTTCTTTCTCCGTGTTTACCCTTCCACCCACTGTACCTGTGGAACTCTAGTACCCATGTGGCAAGAGTAGTTTTATGCCCTTTGTCTGAAGGTCTGCTGACAAATCTGAGCCAGCACTGGTCCAAATGCCAAGCTAAGATGACAAGCTGAGATGGAAGCTGAATTTAAAAGAGTGTAGGGAGATGTGTGCTTAGAAGAAATAGGCTCACTTATTAGTTTAAGGCAAACATTGGGTATAATTCTGGTTCATTTAATATTATGATAGGCATGATTCTGAACCACTTAATACCATGACGATTATTATTCTCAGACACTTAATATTATGACCATGGTATTAACTAGTTTCAGTCATACTGCATGCTGAGCTTGCCTAGCACATAATCACTGGTTAGTTTTATTAAAACCACAAATGTTAATTATATGCCATACTTATACACTCGCAAGACATACTTAATGTCTTGTCTATTGGATGGAGTAGGTTTCAGATTATGTACTTCTAAAGAAAGTTCTTTAAAAATGTAATGTTTACCTAAATATGTATTTTTAAATACTAATTACTATTTCCCTTCTATAAAATAGCTATGACAAATTCTCTGCCTCCACCCTTTTATTCTTCTTTCATTCTCTCTATTTTCAGTTAGGAATATTTCAGAAAACTGGGGCAGAGCCAAAAGCCGCTGACTTTCTCATGAAGCTCAGTGTTCAATGGGGAAAGCCAAAGTCTAGTTGAGAGCAGCAAAAGATTGTGGTTGCCTTGAGTAAACATCAGAAAAATTACTTTTGTTGGGGCTGCTACCAAGAGCGTAAGCACCACAGGGGTGGAAGCCTCCTGACTCCAGAAAGTTTGCAACTTAGTTAGCATCAAAGAATAAAAGTATCTCCTTTCATGATACATGAGAATTTGACTTTGGTTTGGGACTTTCAGATCCCAGCCCTTCAGACCAGAAAGCATGATTTGCAAGTGAAGAAAAAACAAGAAAACTGAACACAGAAGGTCACTGAGAACCATCACGAGACCTCAGGGCTAACCTAGAAGCTGGCAGTTTTAGCCCAATTCTTTCCCCAGAAGCAGAAGATACTTGCCACCATCAACTGTGTTTCCAGATATGGACAACAGTGTTGTGGCAAAAGGAAAGAGATCCAACATGCCTGGTGGCTGCAAAAAGAAAAGCCCTATTTTGGATAAGCAGCTTCGCTCTGATGAAGCATTACAGACCCAGGCAATGGCAGCACCATGCATCCTTGACATCAATCACACTGTTTATCTCCAAGTAGGAGTATACAAAGCAGATTCATGGCATCCTCTCATCAGTACATCTCACAGTGTAAATCTCAGCACTGTTATACAGCAATTTTCTTCTAGACAAAACCTTCCATCCTGGTGGGTAGCTTATTAAGATGCAAACTTCCCTAAAGAAAAGTGGAATATCCCATATTCCATTGTGCAAGGCAAATCCTTAAACCTCAGGAAGTAAATAACTTCAAAGTTTCAAGAAGTACTGGATACTGACCAGATACTCCATCTCCTCCCTCCCCAAGCATGTATAAGCTATAACTAAGAAACACTCTCAGACCACCTAAGCTGCCTGGAAGACATATTCTCCACCTGTCAAGCTGCCTATGGGTTGTATATTGAGCTTCAAGTTTCCGGCTTTCATGAGAAAAAACTAGGGTGAGCTTTTGGTGATGCAGCTGTCTCCAAGCAATTTCTGCCCTAAAAGTAATTTCTCATCTATAGCCTATAAATAACCCAATTAAAACTCATTGTTTCTCCAACTAGGACTTTGGTGGTATCCTTATTTTGCTCTATTGCACATTCTCTATGTGGGTGAGGAAACTTTTGTTCACATTTCCCAAGAAACAGTGTCAAGCTGCAAGTAGCAAGTGAAAGAGCAACCATGACTATGAGTCAAGAAAGTATGAGACGGACCATTAGTGATGACAGAAGGCAAAGCCGTTATTTGTCTGTATTTGGGCCTGTGTCTGAAGAAGCTGCTCAGATGGGAAGTCCTATAAGGGAGGTAAATGAAAATGGATCTCTAAAGCAGTGCATTCTTAGTCCTAAGCCACTAGACCTTGCTTACTGTGATAGCCCACAAGGAAGCTCCCATACGTGAAGCAAACCCATACTAGAAAATCAAATGGAAGCTGAAAGACTTCTCCAGGAGGTTGTGGGCAGCTCTCATTTTGCTATAGGCTTAGATTTTTTTTAACCCTACTTTAATAATGTTCTCAAACACTTTGATCCCCCCCTTAGAGCCTACTACTGCTCAAAGATAGAACAAAAAACGATGGCATTGGGACAAGGGATGTGGACCTGTTTAGTAGTCCTATGGAGTGATTCTAATCTTCTTTATTAGGATACCAGCGGCCAGTTCATTAGTGTCAGGATACCAACAGTCCAGTTCAAAAGTGTCACCAAACATGAATCAGCAGTGGCGACATTACTCAGCAGAAACATCCAGGCCTCCACTGAATTGGCACAAGTAAGTGGGAGTGACTAGAACTAGCTGGAACGCCAAGAGAAGTTCTCTGCTGTGCCTCAACAAAGTGAAGATCAGTGAAGATGCAAGACCAATGAAGCGTTGTATGGCTACCTATGCAAGTGCACTGTCACTGAGTGTTAGGTCCTACTTACACTCTCTCCAAACATCATGTGTCCTCACTGGTCTGCTTCAGTAACACATCACATGAGTCGGCATCCCATGACACAACCAGTAATTTCCACCTCACTTTGCCTTTCTGAATCTCTAAACGAAGTTCTAAAAGAGAATGACAGTTCCCTTCTACACAGTGATAAGGATGTTCCTAGGAAATTAAAGATGAACACCTTTCTAACAGAAAAGCATTTATCAGGAGGAAAATGGTTACATTCTGGCCAGACATCAAAAAAATACAACTCCTGTATCTTCTGAAATAAATACATGCTGGATATGGATAATTAGATAGATAAAGCTGACTGAGTGCCCTGGCCATCGATATGCATAGCTACCTGCTACACCTCACACACTGTTCTCCTCTTAAACAGGTTTGTGAAGCAGTAGTATTTTAATCTGTTCTATTCTCAGCAGGTGTAAAGAAAAATGAAAGTGATGAGGGCATGAGCCTTCTCCCCTAGTAGAAGTGTCACCTTTCTGATCTTCTTGGGCAGAGAATGCTGACTCTGCAGAAAGGGATTTAAGAAAGGGATGAGGGTATCCTCTCCTCGACCGAGACCCAGCAAGTACTCCAGAAGCTGACTACACTGGAACACATAGAGTTTGTTACTGGAATGACCTAAAACTTAAATTTTTACAGCTAGATTAGTCTTGTCGGCCACTGTTGTGACCTGTTATTTTTTTTATTCATTGTTCCTACTACAAAAGATTTTAAACACATTCAGTTTTCTTCCATTTTTAGCTTTATGAATTCTAAGCCTCCTTTCCATATTTAAAAATTTATCACCTAAATACATGTACATATATAGAGTATCAGGGAATACTATCACTTTTTTAATCTTGAGGAAGGAGGATCAATGGATGCTGAGAATTCCAGGTAAAACCAGAGGCTGCCTTGGTGTGAAGTGGTGAAGAAGAAGAGTTGGTATGACTTTTTCTAGAAAGAAGAAAGGGAAGAAGCGCAGTGAGAATTTACAGCATGAAGATACTAAGATACCAACAGCTGAAAACTGCAGAAGAACAGAGGGGGCAATGAGAAAGTAAGCCAAACCAGATAGCTCCAGCTTCATGCCGGAGGGGAGCACAACTCGTGTTCAAAAAGTGAGGCAAGCAGCTCTAATGCAGAAACTGGAAGTCCTATCTACAACACAAGGCTATGCAATAATGATCTGAAACCTTGCGAGGTCTTGCTGAGGTTGTTTCCTGCAGCAAGACAGGTCAGTAGTAGAGAAGGATTCTATTTTGTCACTACATGGACTTAGGCAGAAAGCATGTCCCTCCAACAGGCAAATTAATACCAGATTTTGAAAGTACAGAGGCCCACCTATAAAGATGTCAATGGCGTGTTTTCTTACCCCATTTCCAATATATTAGAGAGACATGCTCTATTTAGAGCATTTTTCTATCTAGAACCATTTCAAACTCCAAATGTAAGTAACTTTCCAACAAGATTGCTATATCCAACAATTATCTTTTTACATTAATGAGGAAATAAGGTGTTTCTGTAAGTATTAATTAAACCAATTCATGCCAGCCAAGCTACAACTACAGAAGATAATTAAGGAAATAGCAAACATAGAGGTAAAGATAATTCCAACCAAGAAAGCACATTGAGACTTGGATCTACTTTTTCCCCTCAGGGTATCCCAGCACCATTGTGCATGGGCTGGACTGGAAAGAATGGAAAGAATGGCCTGGTGGATGGGTTAGCAGGATCTCAGTCATTTTGAGTGTATTCTCTGGAGATGGTTTTCACTGAAACAGCTCTCTCTATTGGGGTGAACAAGGGCTATATAAACCATGAGGAGTGGATAGTGGTTTGGGGATGAGTATATATCATTGGTTGGAGCCAAGATGCTGGGGAATGCTTCATTTGCATAAAGAGAGGAAGTTTAAGCTGAAACTTGGCTACCATGCTACCCCAGGACCTGCAGGCCCAGAGTAAGGAGGAAGCCGTCCTACTCCTGCCAGTCTCAAAATGAGATTTGGGGGATTTGGATACATCTTGACCTCACTCTTGAACCAGACCACT
>JADRCD010159981.1:0-11269 GCA_019843815.1 Montemys delectorum | reverse complement strand
AAAATTTCGTGGAAGATTGAAGATTATCTAGTAACAGCCGGAAGAAAGATTCTAACTACTTTTTCTAATCAGAAGATTTGCTTACACGTATGCAAATATTACTATAGCAGAATAGTATAGTACTTAATATTTATGAAAGTGTGTATAAAAACATCAGTGCCTGTGTATGAGGTTTAATCGAGAAAATTAATATCTTATTAGACATATACAATACATACACCATATTAGAAATATGACTTCTGATCATTTGGAAAAAATTTCCCATGGAGTTTTATATTGCTCTGTATGAAAGCACATATCTCTGATTACAATGACATGTGTTTATGTTCCCACAGTCCTGTAACTCAAGAGTTCAGCAGGAACCAATAGGGTTTCTGTGTACTATTACACATGACTCATGATGTGTGTCAGACTGGGGACTCTGATAGAAGGTCCTTGCTGCCTGTCATCTGCTGTAATTCTTAAAGGCTATCACATTCATTGGCTTTTGATACTTCTTGATACTCAAAGCTAGCAGTGCTGTGCCAAAGGTACATGTATCTATATATCTATCTATCTCTATCTATCTATCTATCTATCTACATGTATGTGTGTGTATATATATTTATATATATGTATGTATAAAATGTAGCTAATATCTTATCAAGTTGATTGCTTTCCTCCACATTCAACTAGGACAATGATAACAAAATACAAAATATTTTAGGCTAGAAGTTTGCCTTATTATTTTTATTTTTTATTGGATATTTTCTTTTTTTACATTTCAAATGTTATCCCTTTTCCAAGTTTCAACCTCCCTCTGAAACCCCCTATTCTATCCCCCTCTCCCTGTTTCTATGAGGATGTTCCCCTACCTACCCACCCACTCTGGCCTCTATGCCCTGGCATTCCCCTACACTGGGGAATTGTCCCTTCACAGGACCAAGAGCCTCTCCTCCCATTGATGACCAACAAGGCCATCCTCTGCTACGTATGTGGCTGGAGCCATGGATCCCTCCATGTGTAGTCTTTGGTTGGTGGTTTAGTCACTGGAAACTCTGGGGGTCTGGTTGGTTGATACTGTTTTTCTTCCTATGGAGTTGCTCAGCTACTTCAGTCCCTTCTCCAACTCCTCCATTGGGGAGTCCAATGGTTGGCTGCAAGCATCCATCTCTGTATTTGTCAGGCTCTGGCAGAGCCTCTCAGGAGACAGCTGTATTGGGCTCCTGTCATCATGTACTTCTTGGTATCCAAAATAGTGTCTGGGTTTGGTGACTGTATATGGGATGGATCCCCAGGTGGGGCAGTCTCTGGATAGCCTTTCCTTCAGTCTCTGCTCCACACTTTGTCTCTGTATTTCTTCCCATGAGTATTTTGTTCCCCCTTCTAATTAGGACCGAAGCATCCACACTTCTCAGAATGCCCAGGCTAGAAAGTTTTAAGCAATAGGAATGTATCTTCACAGCTGCAAATGTGCAGTTTTAAAATCAAGTGACTGACAGGGTTAATATAGTTCTGAAACATTTCTCTGTCTTGTAGCTGACCATCCTGTCCAATTTCTATACAAGACCATGCTCTTAAGTGTATTTGTGTTCTCACTTCTTTATATTGGGACACCAATTATATAGAACTTGGGCTTCCTTGTATACCTTTTTTTCCCCTTAGTATCAGTCTTTGAATGCCTGATTTCAAAGGCAATCACATTCAGGAAAACTTGAGTCTTAGAGTTGAAGTCTTAGGGTGGATTTGGAAGATACAATTTTGTGAGCTGTAGATTCAGAGTGTGAGAATGTAAGACAAGGCAAGAGTGAGATTGTTCTATTGTGCTTTTCTCTCTTAAACTTTATCACTCACCTTCCAGTTTCATGTAAAGGTCCAATATAAATCTTTACTAGTCATTCTGTTTAAGCAAGAAACATTACTGTTGTGAAAGTTTTAAATTAAAAGTAATCTAGTCCTCTCAACCTTGATAGGATCTCTCAGGTTAGGGTTCTGATTTCTGTGCATATAGCCTTACCTTGTTCTATATTTAATGTGGAATCTTTGGGTTATTCTACATGATATTCCAAATGGTATTCCAAAACAAATACACAAGACATGACACCTCATCATTGAAAATGTCCTTTATATTAGCAAGAACTCTCTGAAAAAAATACAAATATGTATGTACAATCATTGTATATGATTAATAGGTAGACACTCATCCAACTCCACCCTGGTGTGTGTGTGTGTGTGTGTGTGTGTGTGTGTGTGTGTTTTCAAGGATACAAGTATATCTATTTGAACAGTAATCTTTATAGTTTTCAAGAGCAGTGAAATTACATTCTATGTAACATAATTAAGTATTAAGAAATACTTTTTTAACAGCTTTGTTCCCAAAAGTAAAAAAAAAAAAATTCTTGAACTTGGGTAGTCTGCCATTTAGAATCTAGTATACAGTAATCTTTTATACTACAGTCAGAAAGATTGATATATGTATGTGTGTATATATATCACATTTATATATTTACATATCATAAGAATTTGAATATATATATATATATATATATACATATATATACCAGAGGAACAAATGAATATATAATTATAAAAGCAGGAAGTATGCCCTGAAGGATATCTGAATACTTAACATATACGAAACACCAAGGTTAGTCATTAATTAAGGCAGTATATTATTTTGGTGAGAATGAGAGTAATTACTTGATTCTGCTTATAATTGAGGCTTAGTGAGTTAGACACAGTCCCATGATGTTTAGCAGTTTATAAACTTAACATGTTACTGCTAGCCTGGTTTCCTTAGTATAGTGTTAGCATGTGTATGGAAAAGTACATGGTTTACTTCGTGTGTGTGTGTGTGTGTGTGTGTGTGTGTGTGTGTGTGTGTTTTGAAAAGATTAAATTTGTCTAGAAACATAAAATTATTGTTATCCTTCAAATATTTCTGATAATTCTGAAGTTTCTCTACTGTTTTATTTACATTAACATATTTTATTTAAGAAACTTATACAGTTGAAGAATTTGTCACAAGTTAAAAATGAAATGGACTGATAATGGAAACTTGTACTAATAATGCTAAGCTTATGGAATGAGAGCAGCTGGACAGGCCATTGGTTATACTCTCAAATGCTCGAGTGACTACTGCTTAAAACTCAACCCATAAATAAGCTAGTCCTGTGCAGTCTATGGTTGTCTGTACTGTGCTGGGGTAGCCTGCCAGTTTCTTATAATTTTTTCTTCCATATACATTGTATTGCTTATACTTTCTATTCTTGAGTTATGGGTTAGTTGACTCCACATTTGCAGAACTAAGGAGGATCAATCTCCAGAAAATACAGATGATGGATAAATCAGAACATACCATCTATATATTAACTGTTCTCCAGATAAATATTGGATAACAGCTACCCTACCACTGTACTTAGATTCTTTCACTTATGTCTTCATTTTGTTCTTTCCATTTTTCTTACATTCTAACACCGATGTACTGAGGGCATTGCACAATTTCTCACAAAAGCCACTGTAAAGTTACTGCAATAACGTTTCTTAAGTAATTAATAAACTTAGAATTAACAACAGCCACAACAAATCTAACAACACTGAATCAGTTGGCAAGTACTTTATCTGTTTACTAGATGTGGTGGGGTATATTCTGTGAATGCATAAAAGATTATTCACAACAGGGAAAAAACAATATGAAGTAATTGGATACTACCTCACTTAGTTTCCAGGAAGATATTCTAATACAAGAAATCTGTATCTATTCAAAAATGAGTAAAGTACAATGTTCTTTGCTGCTACTTTCAGGCTATTTAAACTCAGAGTCAGTTTTGAGAACACTTGAATATCAATTACTTGTTCTTTTCCTTTATTGATATCCTAAAATGTAACTGGTTTATCCTCTGGAAGACCTATAAATACTAATTTACATTTAACCTAAGGTGTCGTTGTTAAGTTTGTGGTCCATAACTATACAATGCTACTCTGTTCAGTATGAAGTTGATGACAGAGGTAGTCAAGAACATTACAGAAAGTCTCCAGACTCTGCTTAAATAGCTCAGCTCCCCACAGGGAATGCTTGTTCCATGCTGAAAACAGGATGGCTAAAGTTTGGAAACATTTCTGGAGATCTACTGTCCCTTTAGTTTTATTCAAAAGATTTCATTTTATTGGTAGTGTGCAATCATGGATCATATATTATATACTTATTAAAATGTAATTGGATTTGTAAAGAAGATATATAAACATTGTTCCCCCTTTCTTAAGAATAGTGGCTATGGTTTCAAATCACTATCCCAGCATTCCCAGTGTTAAGTCCTTAGTAGTTAATAAGCTTCTTAATCTGCAATTATAAAGAACTGTGTTGAAAGTTATCTATTCATATATCTGACAAAATTCACACTCAAGTGGGACTTCCGCTCGTATGTGGCAAAGATGAGAGCTTTCCAATATGAAATATTTCAGTCATGTCTGATAACAGAAGACCATTCCATGACATTTTATTTAATTTGAGTTTATGCCAGAAGATCCATCTGAGGAGTTTTACCTACATGGGTGTAATAATAAGACCCCTGAGTGCCCATTGGATTCAGTCTTCTTCCCTGATCAATACTGCAGAAATGCAGGAGGCAAAGGCAAACTCATCATTAGTAATACTTGTAGCTCAGCCCTGGACCTTCATGGAAGCTCCTGTTAATGAAGGTCAAATTCCATTCAGAATAAGAAGCCAAAGTCAGGGTGTAAGTGAGGGAAAAGCCTACTTATTTCCTTGACTACAGTCCTCATCTCACAAAAGGAGATGAAGACGAGTAGTGATCAGATGATGATGAATTAGATATAGATAATACCTCACATACATACTTTTATATTTTTGTCATGTAGCTTCCGAATTACCCAAAACTTGTTCTAATCTCACACGTTCACTTATCTAACTCTTTTTGTCCTTGTTTTGTGATTATAGGACTCCCTTCTCTTTCTTGTCTTCCTGATCTTAACTACTCTGGTGGCCCCAGTGCTAAGCATGGCACAAGTATAGAGGCTGGAGAACATCTTTTTAAAGAGGGTCCTCACCTTTCTATGTTGTTATAGAGGCAAAGTCTCTCTCTTCATGATGGCTTTCGCTTATGTTTGCCATTGTATATGCTAAGCCAGCTATAGAGATAGCTTCTGACTGATTCTGCTGTTTCTTATATCTATTTCCCTTAGGGGTATTGTGCTTACAGATATGTGCTTCCACATCTAGCTTTTTGCATGTTAGTTACGAATCAAACACAGATAGTCAGGAGTATACAAAATGTGTTTTCCCATTGAGCAAACTCTTTAGTCCTTGTTTTAATGTTTTTGTATTCTAACACCTCTTAAACATATTTTAACTTTAAGTTTAATTTACTTTATTAGTATTTTACCTGTTCTTTTTATCATTTTTGTTTCTCTCAAAAAGAATTGCATAATACATAAATCAAAGTTACTGAATCAACAATTGCTTGATGTTTAATGACAGTCTAAATTAATTGTAATTAGAAGAAATTTACAAAATAACTCAATTTATCAATTTATACATAGAGAAAAAATAAAAATGCTCCAAATTCTAAAGACTTATATCAAGTGTTAAGCTATAACTTGATTATAATACATAATATAAATAAATAATTCATAATAAATAACAAATAAATATAAATAATATAATGTTTTTTAAATAACTGACTTTAAAACTTTTGATATTAAGAAATATACTACATGTATCTTAGAAAATTATTTATAGACTCATCAAAACTAAGCACAAATTGTAAGTTTAATTTGATTTATTCTTCAAAATTAAAAAGTTAACAATATTGAACATTTGGCTATATTAGCTTTTATATGAAAATAAGTCTGATAACTGAATGATTTTGAATCATATACTTCTTTCTGATAGTTATTTCCTGGATAATTGTGATCTTAATTTTTTAGTGCTCAGTTCAGCAAAGAAACTTACCTTAGAAATGTTTTGAATGTAACAGGCTTTGCCCTGGGAACAATTCCAAAACTAGTAGTTTATAAAAAAAAATACCCTTTTTGTCCTAGCTCAAAATGTGTTAAGATGTAACTGTGTTTGTCCATACAGTGACTCATGACTACACCAGTGCTTGAGAGCAGATGGTATTTTTGAAAGAAGAGAGTACCATTCTTTAAAAAAGAAAAACCAAATCAAAATTGTGATCTAAAGCAAGTGTTTAAGGATTTTTTTTATTATGGTCCCTGGGCTCAGTCCTAGGGTGGGCTGTGAGTATCTACATCTGTAATATTCAGATGCTGGCAGAATCTCTCAAAGGACAGCTATACCAGGTTCCTCTCAGCAAACACTTTTTGGCATTAGCAGTAGTGTGGGGGTTTGGTGTCTGTGGATGGGATGGATTCCTAGGTGGGGAGGTCTTTAGATGACTTTTCCTTCAGTTTTTGCTCCATTTTTTGTCCCCATGCTTCCTTTAGACAAGAATAATTTTGGGTTAAACATTTTGAGATGGATGGGTGGCCCCATCCCTCAACTAGGGGTGTGCCTATCTACTGGAGATGGTCCCTACAGATTCTATCTCTATTATTCTATGGATATTTCAGCTAATGTCATCCCATTGGGTCCTGAAAACCTCTTGCTTCCCTAGTGTTTGGGACTTTCTAGGGGCTACCTCCAGTCCCCTCCCCAATACCCACTGCTAAATATTTCAATTTATTTTCCTGATCCTCTGGAGTTCTCTCCTGTCTCTTTCCATATCTGATCTTGCCTCTCCCTTTTCCCCTCCAATGAAGGGATTGCAACCCCATAGGAAGAAGAACAATATCAACTAACTGGAACGCCCAGAGCTCCCAGGGACTAAAAACCACCAACCAAAGAATTTACATGGATGGGTCCTTGGCTCCAGCTACATATGTAGCAGAGGATTGTCTTATCTGAGATCAATGGGAGGGGAAGCCTTTGGTCTTGTGCAGGTTTCATGCCCCAGTGTAGAGAGATTATAGAGAGGTGAGGCAGAATGGGTGAGTGGACAGAGGAGCACCCTCTTACAGGGGAAGGGAGATGGGATGTGGGGTTTGTGGAGGGGAAACAGAGAAGAAGGCTAGCATTTGAAATGTAAACAAATAAAATAACCAATTGAAAAAATAATATTTTTTATGAAACAGTAGCATGAAGCTATTTTAAACAGCAACAATATAGTTGACTATGAACAGAGGGGAAAGGCATGCATTGCCCAGATTCTAAATGTGTAAACATGAAGCAAAATCACATCTTTAGTAGCCAGAGCAGGAGTCAATCTACAAACATAATTTATTCTTTTTAATAAGGCAGCTAATAGATATCTAAAAATATAAGGGAAGTAACTGGTCTTTCAAATCTTCAAAACAAAACTTTTCTACTTATTCATGGATTTATATTAGTGACGAATAGAATCACAAACACTTGTTTCCTCTGAAAAATGTCTGTTTAATATTTGGAACAAAAGATATACCTCTCATATTCTATTTTTTCCTTTCTTTATGTAACAGCATAACCAGATCTCTATTTTGGCAAATAGAATGTTATTATGTTGTTTGATTTCTATGACCCAAAATTTATATGATCCTTATTTATGTTCCATATAATCGGCCACCTACAAGTAGAGATATCCTGCCCAATTTTATAATAACGAGGTGATGAAATACAGTCTCTACAGACTGGGGGAAGGTTAGAAGTTTTTAGGCAGTAAAGCTAAGTCTACTGATATTAGCTAGCATTTCTGCCACAGGCCCTATTATACTCCACAACAAGAAATTATTTTAATTAAAAGCCAACGTCCTCACTAAACTAATCACGATAATTGTTCCTGATAAGAAAATAAATGCATGGTACAGAGCTTTCTCTCCTTGTACCCATGACCACAGCATGTCAAAAGGAAAATATGAACTAATAACATTATTTCAGTATAGCTGAAGACAATATGATCAGTTAATATTAACAGTGTGGAACTGAAAACAAATGTCTGTGACTCAACATGTAGATTTAATTTTTTGTTCTTGCTTCATTCTTATTCTATGCATTTCCTTGCTGCCTAGCTTAATGAATAACAGAATTTGTCTTATATTTCACTTATGATTTCCAGACATTTTATTAAACTCTGAACTTGGTGAATACAAATAATGAAAATGAAAGGTGTGAGGAGTAGCAATGTTTTAAAACATGACATTTGTCATTGGATCCTGGGAAGATATCAAAATGAATGGGACACTAAACTAGTTAGCACTGAGAACTTTATCAAAATACATCAAATGACTGGATTAAGATTTGCTTTCTATTTACAAAAATTTGTGCATTTTGTAGGAAAAGATCAGAAAGCATGAATATTGATTGCTAGCAAGCCAGATGACCTTTCGTGAAGTGGATGTAACCATCTCTGAGCATAATATAATTGATTCCTGCAGCTCAACAGAGAAGAGAAAAGACTGCTTTCTGGCTATGCACTTTGGATGCAGGCTGCATCTGCTCTGTGTGTCTTTTCTCACTGGTTCCCATGACACGGTCTGTTCATTGCTCTGAAATCACTCATGCAGTACAGTGAGAGAACTTCCACCTCCATGCCAATTTGGAATTTTTATTTTCTGATAATGAACAGAAGTAAATTGAAGATGCAGGAATGACTGCAAGCACTGGGCAGAGCTAAACTTTGATTTATGTTTATTTGCTTCAAAATATTCCCATCAAGAGAAAAAAATGTTTGCTTGTAATTCGCTTCACATAATTGTATTTAACATGATGAAACCGTTATGTTTTAAAATTTATCACATACTTTTAAATGGGTTTCCAGATTGTACATGAAATAATGAGTATTCAGAACAGGAACAGAGATGGGAATAGATGCAACATTGCTGCAACTATTTGTAAACCTTCCAACAACTAAACATTGCAGTCTTTTGTGACATATGCACATTATTTACTCTGTTTTCAAAATTTACTTTGAGGTTACTGTTTTTCATTAGGATGGGTCCCTAAGGAGGTTTTACATTGTGTTTGAGTACAACAATGTGTATCTTCTAATACTGGCAATTTACTGAATCAAAATATTTTGAATAACTTTAGCACAAACAGTATTATTGAGAGAAGGCAAAGAATCATAGCCACTAAGAGGTTAGTTTAGGAACAATTACAAGGGTTTATAACTTTTTCAAGTATAATCAGTGTAGCTATTTTTGTCATTGAATCCCATCATAATGTATTTTTAAAAAAATGTATCCTTTTCTTAGAATTCAGTTTGTAAAATACCTCTTCCCACCAGTACAAAAGGTAGTTATAATGTAAGGACATAATGTATCCTAGATTATCGACTTCTAAAATACTTATAGTTAAGAACCATTTCTTCCTGTAAAGGAGTGATACCACTAAGTAAATCTCATAGGCTTCTGACTGACTGTTGTTTTCAAGCTGCGGCTAAGCTGCATCTCTTGCTTGCCACCTCCCCACCCCCCACTGCCCAGCATTTAGCCTGAAACAGTCCCTAGGGAGACACTCTACAATTCCCAGCCTGAATTAGAACACAGCTTGAATTTACTGCTCTGAAGTGTAACTGAGATTAGACAAATTATATACTTGATAATTAATTCTTTGGGGAAATTTAAAAAAACCCTTAAATACAAATAAAATCTAAGAATGTGTGGTGTCGGTTTAATTCTATTCATTAACAGAATATATTTACTTTAATTAAATAACTGAGTCTCTACTGGAATCTTTTCTTAGTAATTCCTCACATTAACACATACATGAAAATAAATGCAAGGTTTATCTCCAGAGACAAAGGACACATCAATAATAGTGAGGCAATGATTCTAACTGTGTGTACAAAAATATTTTCACTTGCAAAATGAATCTGAAAAAGCAGTAGGGGAACATCATTAATGTGAAAATCTACTAGGCTTCAATTATTTCTTTATCTCTATCTTGAATTCTTTAATAACTCTTAGACATTTCAACTTCAAGGACTCTGGAGTGCTTAGAGTTATGATGTAGAATATCAATGCCAATTAATTCATTAATAAAAGGGAAAATGGACACTTGCAGCACTTTTCATTTCCTCCAAATAGAATAAACCTATCTGAGGCAGACTAGACAGAGGCTGCACATTTTTGAAAATTCAAAAATTATTAGAGTGCTTAATTGCAGAATCAGACCAAGTTTCATTGGCTTTATCAATTCCACATCATATGCTGTTCTTGGCTTCTTTCTCCTCTTGTTGTCATTTAATAATCAAATGTACACATACCCTTCTACAGCCTCAGTACTCAGCCATTTACAGAAAAGCAGTCTCCATCTTACATCAATCATGAGGATATTGGGTATGCTTCTGACTTAACCAGAGCTGGATTTTATCAGATCATTATGGTTTCATTCAAGCTAAAAATTGCTATTGAAGAGGCCTGGATCTTGTTGATGTAATTGAAAAGCAACCTCACTTTTTGTACTTCTCTTTCTTGATGAATGGTAACATTTTCCGTAGTGTGTAATATGGCATTGCTATTGTTTAATTAGCCAAGGTATACTGAGCTGTAACTAAATGTCACACTATAGTAAGAGACTTTTGAAATTTTTTTGAAGCAACACTGTAATTATTCCCAACATTTTTCTATTCCAGCTAAGCTCCTTCTTCTTTCATTGTATCAAATGTTTTCAATTTCAGAGTTGCATAATCAAATACACAAGAAATTTCTAAAGTGTTTTCCAAGATTGCTACAACATTTTCTATCCTGATAACTACTCCAGAAGAGTTCCTGATTTTGAAAGTGATATATTTGTTTTTATTTTATTTGTTTGAGCGAGCCTGATGCTCAGCCTTGAAATGGAGTAGCAGAATATTATATGCTGATAATCAAACCCAGGTCCTGTGCAAGAGCATCAACTGTTTCCATTGTTGCATTGACTAATTCAGGCTTTCACTCCTCTTGTTTTGCATTATCAAAACACTTGACGATCTTCTCTATGAACAAAGATACCAACATCACCAATACATTAACCAACGGAATCAACCTCAGGAAAGAAAGATAAAAGTTTACCCATGTGATGTTGCTAAAGAAAATACTTGGTAGTTTTGGTATTCTGGATGATATAATTCAATAAAACAAAAGATAAAAGCGGAAAATATCTGTACTGAACAGATTCTGCAAAGAAAAGGCACTTACATCCTCAATGACAACTTGGAAAGCTGTGATTTACGTAAGTCTCTAAGAACTTCTGTCCACTGATTTTTGTCTTACTTTGTGCATGTAATCATTGAACTGCCAATCCCCGTGATTTTTT
>JADRCD010159978.1:0-20670 GCA_019843815.1 Montemys delectorum | reverse complement strand
TGTGTGTGTGTGTGTGTGGTATGAGTGTGTGTGTATGCATGTGTGAGCATGTGTGCTCTCCAGCATCCCTGTGCACACGTACACGTGTGCCTTCTCTCTCTCGCTCACGTGTATGAAGGCCTTCCAGCAGCATGTGGTGTCTTCGCTGTCCTCCGCTGCCTTATTCCCAGAGGTAGAGTCTTTCCGTTGAACTGAGGTGGCTAGCCAGACTGCTCTGAAGATCTCTGGTCTCTCACACTGAGTGCTGCAATTTTAGACAAGTTTCCACACTCTTGGGACATGTGTATGGGTTCTAGAGAACTGCCCTCTCGTCCTCCTGACTACACAGCAAGGCCTTTAACCACTGAGCCACATACTCGGTTCTTTTAAGACATGTTTCTTAATCGAATAACCCACAAGGTACACTTAAGCTATTATCAAAATAGTAATAAAATAGTCATCAAAGTAATATCTACCTTGTAGAGTTATTATGAATATTAAACAAGGAAACATCCATGAAAATAAAGTACATACAGTGTACTCAAATTTCAATACAAGGCTATCGTGTATAAAAATAACCTCAGAATCCACAATAATCCTTAACTAAGTTATAATACTTAGGAAGGTACCTGCTTTTGAGGTTCAACAGTAAGTGAATGTATAACCATTATTTAATTACTTATTCAGATTCTGTTCCTAATATTATCTCTCCCCTAGGAGGAGTCAAATGTTGATATAGGAGTAGAATCGCAGAGAATTTTGTCAGTGACTAAGGCTTCCCAGTCATGTTAGCCCACATCTCAGACCCTAGTGACTCAGCATCTGGGAGCCCTACACATTAAGTGATAGGCACACCTTAGAAACCAAGCGCTTTGTGTCCAAAGTCAAACTCGTAGTTTGCTCTAAGGACAGAGGTTCCCCATTTGCATACACATAATCCACAATGCTGCCAAAGTATCATTCTCTTTGACTTTCAACCCAGGGTGATATATACACAACGCTGACTTTAACATGGTCTAATAGAAAAGATAAAAAGGAAAGTAGATATTAATATTAATATATTGTGAGATCTGGTAGCCATGCTGTTTCAGCAAGTTCTGGAGTCACGCAAAGTTCCTCTGCAGCATTCCGGTTGCCTGAAACAGAGACTCCTCACTTGGGCATCCCCTGCACTTTTCTAAACTGTTAAGTCAGGTGTTTTAGGAATTCATCTTGATAGTGATTCTGCAGATTCCCACAATCCCCCTAAGCAAGCCCTGTTTGGGTGCATGAAGGAGCTAGTGATGCTGTTGTTTCCATCATGAGTGCAAACTAGGTCTGAGGTGTGTTTGGAAAAGGCTTCCATGTCTGTTTCAGTCTTCTCTGTCATGGCCACCTGTGGTGGCTTGAATATGCTTGGTCTACAGACTGGAGTATGGTCTTGTTGGAGGAAGTACGTCTCTGTGGAGCATAGGCTTTAAACCCCTTGTCCTAGCTGCCTAGAAGTGAGTCTTTTCCTAGCTGCCTTCAGATGGGGTTGTAGAACTCTCAGCTCCTCTTGCACCATGCCTGCCTGGACACTGCCATGCTCCCCTCACACCTTGATGATAATGGACTGAACCTCTGAACCTGTAAGCCAGCCCCAATTAAATGTTGTCCTTATAAAAGGTGCCTTGGTCATGGCTTCTGTTCACAGCAGTAAAACCTTAACTAAGACACCACCCTTTATACGTCCATACAATGACCTGGGAGAATGGCAGATACAAAGTTACACATTCCGTTGTGGAGGAGGCCATTTTGTTATTTGTTTTGAGGACTAGCTATTTTGAAAATCATACCGTTAAGTCCACATCATTTGGTAATGCCCATAAGAGAACAACCCTTAGTGGGCCGGCTAGGTACTGGAATGTATGGCTTCCAACCCTCTCTCTACATTGCTAAACTTCTGTTACACAGCTTGATATCAAGGAAGCACCAGAGCCTCCTGGCGTCCATCTCGGCGTGAGAGCTGCATTCTACACAGAAGCAGAATGTTAAAAGCTCAGGATTCATATGTATGTATTTGTTCACGGACACTTCTTGCTTAGCTCCATCCCCTTTGAGATGGATAAATGAGGGCTTTGCAGTTTATTTTATGAGTTCTGGGTACAGGTATACCTGAACAGTCATAGGTGGTGTTCTGGGACACATCCAGTGGCACAAGGTTACGGGCAGACGTAGGTCGTGTTTGTCTCTAGCAGCAGACACTGGGTCAGGTTGGAAATGGAGTTTCTCCCCAGACTCTATGCATTTTTGTTCTCACTAAAACTGCTGTACAGATTGAAGTGCGAGACTCATTTTTCCTGTATCCTCTTGTAAAAGTGGATTCTAAAGACGTGGCCCAAACCCCATATTACTGCTCAAATATCAGAAATGAAATTTTATACCCAAGGGAAATAAGTGTGGCAGATGACAAAGAGTCTCTACATTCTGAGACCATGCTGAAGAACATGGGAGGATCCAGGAGGACCACGATGGGCTAAGAACTTGGAATCTACATCTCAGGGACTCATGGGTACAAAGGGAGGTCCTCTGTGCAGAAGATGACGGATTCTATATGAGGGTCCCATCCATGAACTGTCAAGGGGATGGTGAGGGAAATGTGTATCTCTCATAGGCCTTAATTTGACCTTTTTGGTATAGGAACTAGGTATGAGGCATAGTAATTCATGCCTTTAATCCCAGCACTCAGAGACAGAGAGAGAGAGAGAGAGATTTCTTTGAGTTGGAGGCCAGCCAGCCTGGTCTACATATGTAGTGAGTTTCCAATTGCCTATGTGTAGAATGCCTATTTAAAAACACAAACAGCAAAAAAACAAAACAAAACAAAAAAAAAAAAAGAAAACAAACAAAACAAGTAAAAACTAAGTTAGACCATGGAGAGTTTTGTTATTTTAAAATAATAAACATATCATTGACTTTAAACTTCTGGTGTGAATGACAAGACTTGAAAGGAAAAACATTAATAAAGAATTGAATATTCAACAGGAATTTATCACGGACACTCCCCACCTCACCTCCCTACCAATACCCACATGCCACACCCCACACCTCACACCTCACACCCCACATCCCACACCTCACACCCCACACCTCACACCCCACACCCCACACCCCGCATCCCACACCCCGCACCCCGCACCCCGCACCCCGCACCCCGCACCCCACACCCCACACCCCACACCCCACACCCCACATCCCTGTGAGAGGTGAAGAATGAAACTCAGGACCGTGTCATCTTTGCAGACACAGGGCCACAGCCTTCCAGAGACTGACCTCCCAACTTCCTTTTCTTACACATTTAAGCATAGTACAGCTTGTGACCCGTGACCTTCCAATGAGAATCAGGTCTATTGGTTGATAAACAGAGCTCAGGGCTAGGGTCTGGGGGGAAGGGGTATCTGTGATAAGCATAAGGAGAGATTCTATTGGGGGAGGGTGCAAAGAATATGGGGGCTATTTCATAGGTACGTGTTCTGGTCACTACTAGGTTAGGGCCTAAACAGTGTTCAGGATACTGGGGTGGATTCTGGAAGAGACTGGCTCCTAATAGAAGAGCAAAGGATCGCCAGGTTGTTTGGTTTTTGGTCATGACAACATCTCTCCTCTTCAGGTTTCATTCATTTCCTTCCCTTTAAGAAAATAGACCCATTCTAAATTTGCCAGGCACTGACAGAGCCTCTCAGGAGACAGTTATATCAGGCTCCTATCATCCAGCACTTACTGGCATCCATGATAGTGTCTGGTGATTGTATATGGGAAAGAGCCCCAGGTGGAGCAGTCTCTGGATTGTCCTTCCTTTAGTCAGTTGTCTCCTGAAAGGCTCTGCTAGTGCCCAACAAATACAGAAGTGGATGCTCACAGCCATCCATTGGACTAAGCACAGGGTCCCCAATGAAGGAGCTAGAGAGAGGACCCAAGGAGCTGAAGGGGTTTGCAGCCCCATAGGAGGAACAACAATATGAACTAACTAGTACCCCCAGAGCTCCCAGGGACTCAACCACCAACCAAAGAGTACACAGGGTGGGACTCATGGCTCCAGCCACATATGTAGCAGAGGGTGGCCTAGTCAGTCATCAATGGGAGGAGAGGCCCTTGGTTCTGTGAAGGCTCTATGCCCCAGTGTAGGGGGAATGCCAGGGCCAGGAAGATGGAGAGGGTGTGTTGGTGAACAGGGGGAGGTGGAGAGGGAATAGGGGTTTTGTGGGGAGGGGAAAGAGGGTAACATTTGAAATGTAAATAAAGAAAATATCTAATAAAAGAAGAAAATAGAAAAGAAAATAGAGCCCTGTGATTGATACTCCTCCAATGTGTATCTATGCTGTGTTTTCTGTACAGACTCAGAGCCTTTTTCTCCCTGTGCTTTTATACCAACTGTAAGATCAAGACCCTTAAAAGGCTTAGCAAAAGGGCAGAGGTCAGTTTCTCTAAAACCTGAATCTGGTTACTCCAGGCTCCTAAATTGTATAGTTTAAACAACCTGGGAATTACTTTTTAAAAAAAAAAAATTAATTATGGTGCTGGTGAGATGGCTCACTGGGTAAGAGCACTGCTCTTCTGAAGGTCCTGAGTTCAAATCCCAGCAACCATATGGTAGCTCACAACCACCCATAATGAGATCTGTCACCCTTTTCTAGTGCGTCTGAAGACAGCCACAGTGTAATTATGTATAATAATAAATAAATCTTTTTGAAAAATTAATTATTTATATTCCGGACACTGCCCCCCTTCCCGAGTCCGCCTCCCACAGCTCTTCATCCCATTCCTCCTCCCTTTTGCCTCTGAGACTGTGTGCCACACATCCTTAGGAATCCCCTTTTCTTGGGGCATCAAGTCTCTCTAGGATTAGGTGCATCCTCTCCAACTGAGGCCAGGCAAGGCAGTCCTCTGCTACATACGTGCCAGGGGGCCTAAGATCAGCCCATGTATGCTCTTTGGTTGGTGGCTTAGTCCCTGGGAGCTCCCAGAGGTTGGGTTAGTTCAGACTGTTAGTCTTCCTACGGGGTCACCATTCCCTTCAGCTCCTTCAATCCTTCTCCTAACTATTCCATAGGGGTCCCCAACTTCAGTCTAATGGTTGGCTTAAGTATCTGTATCTGTCTCAGTCAACAGCTGGTAGGGCCTCTGAGAGGACATCCATGCTAGGCTCCTGTGTGTAAGCATAACATACCATCAGGAATAGTGTCAGCCCTTGGTGTCCCAGCCACCCATGAGATGAATCACACATTGGGCCAGTCACTGGACAGACTTTCCTTCAGTCTGCACTCCATTTTTGGCCCTGTATTTCTTTTAGACAAGAACAATTCTAGGTCACAAATTTTGACTGTGGGTTGCTAATCCTGTCCCTCCACTTGGGGCACTGTCTATCTACTGGTCTGTTCAGGTTCCTTCTCCCCATGGTTGGGCATTTGGTCTAAGATCACACCCATTGATTTCTGGGAGCCTCTCACATCCCAGATTCCTTGAACCTTCTAGAGGATCTCCCCACTCCTATCCCACTCCCAAATGGGACCTCATGAAGGTGAAAAGCTTCTGTGAGGTAAAATACACCATCAATAGGACAAAACAGCAACCTACTGATTGGGAAAATATCTTCACTAACCCTAAATCTGGTAGAGGGCTAATATCCAAAGCATATAAAGAACTCAAGAAGTTAACCTTCATAAAAACTAAATAACCCAATTTAAAAAGGGGGTACAGAGCTAAAGAGGGAATTCTCAACAGGAGAATCTCAAATGTCAGAGTTAGGGGGGAGAGAAGCACTTGAAGAAATATTCAACATCCTTAGTCGTCAGGGAAATGCAAATCAAAATGACCCTGAGATTCCACCTTACAACAATCAGAACGGCTAAGATCAAAAACTCAAAAAACAGCACATGCTGGTAGGAAAGTGGAGAAAGAGAAACTCTCCTTCATTGCTGGTAGGATTGCAAACTGGTAGATACAACCTCTCTAAATTAATTAGCTGGTTACTCAGAATATTGGAAATAGTTCTACCCGAAGACCCAGCTATACCACTCCTGGGCATATACCCAAAAGGTGCTCCATCATACCACAAGGACATGTGCTTCATTATGCTCACAGCAGCCTTATTTGTAATAGCTAGAAGCTAGAAACAACCCATTTGTCCCTCAACCAAAGAATGGATACAGAAAATGTGGTTCATTTGCACAATGGAATACTATTCTGCTATTAAAACTGAGGACATCATTAATTTTGCAGAGAAGTGGATGGAACTAGAAAATATCATCCTGAGTGAGATAATCCAGACCCTAAATGACATGAATGGAATGTAGTCACTGATAAGTGGATATTAGCCAAAAAGTAAGAATACCCAGGATACAACCCACAGACCATAAGAAGTTTAACAAGAAGGAAGTCCTAAGTGAGGATTCTTCAATCCCACTTAGAAGGGAGAACAAAATAATCATGGGAAGCAAAGGGAGGGTAGGACCTGAGTGGGACAGGGGAGAGAAAAGTGGGGGCAGGATCAGGTATAGGGTAATATAGAACAGAAGCCAAGAGAGACAGGAGAATGAATAGAAATATGGGAATTACTTTTAAGGAGCCTAAGGTTATATATCTGCACTTTCCCAATCTGCAAATTTCTTCAGTGCTCAGCATATCAGAACTTGAATTATTGTCTTGTTCTAATTCTCTTTCACTCTAGTTGGCTGCGGATCTGCGCACAGCTCAATGATAGTACACATAATCTACCATCCATGAAGATCTGAGTTCAAATCTTAGTACCAGAGAAAGAGATGTACAGAAGGGGGAGAGAAGTTGATTTAAATATACCAGGCTAATACCAGGCTAATAGTGCCTTCCAGGCCAGACTTTTAAAATACAAACAAAGAAAGAAAACAATAACAACAACAAATCTCACACAAAATCTCACACATTTTTCACAGAAGACCAAACCTACTTGATTTTATAAATATGGTATGAAGGACTGGTCAACATGGCCCACTACAGACCTTGCATTTGAGTTCTCCTCTACTGGCTGTGAGGTTCTAGGCTTCAATTTGATCTTTTGGAAAATGAAATATTGGACTAAGTGATTTCCATAAATTCTCTTTTTTCTTAAAAATATGAAGATGTGTTTGTCTGCGGCCCCCCGTAGATGACATGTACATACTCTCCAGGAGCCTTGACTAGTACAGTGCTGCTATTGGTGAAGATGTTTCGTGATTTAAAACAGATACAGGCTGCTAGTAGCTTTGAATAGTGTGAAGTGATTCAATTGGACAATTTATCAGTAGTTAAGAGAATAATTTGGAAAAATCCTCTCTGGAGAGACAAGTTTGCCTATCAACCCACTGTTCACAGATCCTAATCAGTTCAGAAAAGCAATCTCTGTATTTACAAAAGGAGGGGGGAGTGTGCAAATGAAGGGCACAAAACCATCCAGGGTGCTGCACTGTGTCCCCCTTTCTCACTGGGACGATGCTCACCAGGCCAAGAACATTAAAGTATTGAAAGCTTTCATTTCTTTGGATGATGAAGGAGAATATGCTAAGAACACATTAATTATGAGGCAAAATGTTACCTAAATGTTCTTGACAGGATGAATTGACATTTACAAGAAATTCTAGGAACGAGATTTTGTCATTGTAAATGATAAATTTAAAAAATGACCATTGGCATTCAATAGATACGGGTCTTTCCATCTTTCAGTGAAACTTTAATTTTGCAATATCCGGAGGAGCAATCCAGCAATCATGGAGCACAGCTTTCTTAGATAAATACCTTTAAAAAGGAGAAATAGAAAGTGAAAGTGTGTTACAATCTTAATAGATCGCCACTGCCACAGAAGGGGCTGTGGTGTATGTACTTCCTATCCAGTAATTAGAAACACACTTTAAAATAGTGATGTTTATAAGCACAGAAATGTCTTGTTTTAGAGATACGATCAGGCTTGAGGCAGGGAAACATGGTCTACTTCCTTTCTGCATGTTAGTGTCTAAAGCTAAACAGCATCTTTGTGAGTGTGTGTATGTGTGTGTGTGTGTGTGTGTGTGTGTGTGTGTGTGTTTGGATTTTTATCTCCTTCTTCAGACTTCTTGAGACGAAAAAACAACAACAACAACAACAACCAAACAAATTTTACTTTGAAGAGACTAGCCAGATACTATTTCCTCTGTGACATTTTTTCCCCTACCCATTCCCAAAGAGATTTGTCTTGTGTTTAGCTCTGTCATTATTTGTCTGTCATCTCGCCCACTCAACTATGAGCAATCTGAGCCGAGGAAGATGCTTGGTTATTTTTGTGCCTCTATTTACTTGGTTTTGTGAGTGTTTGAAGTTAGTACACCCTAAAAACTTCCTTCAATAAATAAATGAAAGTACAATAGAGCATGGGTGAAAGCAGTTTGCATAGGGTTTGAGTACACTCCCCAAATGTTCATGCATTTAAAAGTCATTCCCCACTATGGTATGTGAGGTGACAAAACCTTTATGAAGTCCAGTAGGAATTCCTAGGTCATTGTGGGGTGGGTGGGAATGTTTTCAGAAGAGACCCAACCTTATTTTAGCATCCTTTATGATGCCCAAAAGCATAGCTTTTCCTTAAGAACACAATCTTCCTTGAAAAAAACCACAAGTCCCCTTACGTGAATTGGCAATGATACGCTTGCTATGCTTTGATATCCAGAAGAAAAAAAAAAGCTTTACTTTGCAATAACCCACTTTTTAATAGAGAAAAGAATTGCGGTGAGTGAGATCCAAAGGGTAATTTCAAATTAAGAACATAGTGGAGATAAACACTTTTACAGACACATTTTACAAGTACATTTCTGAATTTCCATTGAGATAGCTCTGGATTACTTTTTGTATCACATTCAGTTGCTTGTTATACCATCGTTTGTTGCTATGGAGATTGCAGGGATAGCACGGAGAGTCACCACCATGGACCATTATGTAAACTACTAAGACTTTTTCACTTTTATCAAAGAAACTATGCCTATCTTAAATGTTCATAATATTTATATACTAACAAGTAATTACAGATTGTAATTTTCCATTTCATAATAAAATAAGGCCACTGGCTGTGGTGTATTGCTACAGCATTTTCTCTGTCCAATCACATTAGGGCAGTGACAGGCCTGTGATTGGACAGGAATAGAGAGTTTGAGCGAAAGTTGGAGGAGGAGAAAGGTCAGGAGCAGGAGGAGGAGGAGTCTTCATCATGGAGGCGACGATGAGTGCGAGCCAGACCCCACAAGGTTATACAACCAAGCAAAGGTTTTTACAAAATGGATTAAGTGGGTTAGAATATTGCCTTTATTATTTGGCTCTGAAATTATTGTATTGGCATCTTGTAAATTGTGATTTTATTATTATATAAATCTGATTGGATATTAAGGGCTTAAGAGTCACGCTTTACTTACCGGGTCTTAGGCGCTATTTAGATGAATGAATGTGGGGGTGTGTAAAGAGTTGCATGGGAGTGAGATGTTTTTAATAGCTGGGAGAGAATAAGAGCCCACCAGGACATGGTGATGCTGGTCAATACCGGTTCAAGAATATGGCCTGGCAGGAAATGGAGTTTGTGGGGTGGATTCATTTTTTAAATATTCCTGCATCAGGGCCAATAAGTGGGAGAGGGTGGGGTGGCAGGCATGGGGAGGGGGGAGGCAAAAGGAATTTGTTCTTGTTGTTTTTGTTTGTTTGTTTGTTTGTTTTTTGGAGGGGAACCTGGGAAAGGGAAAATTTACATGTAAATAAAGAAAATATCTAATAAAAAAATATTCCTGCATCAGTATATTTCCTATTAAAATATAAATTACATTTGAATTGATAAATATTTGGATTTACATTTAGCATATATGTTATTAACCCCCTAATTAGTAGTATTTTTTTTTTTACAACTACCAAAGGCAATGTTATTTAGATTTATTTCAGGTATATGAGTGTCCGCTTGCATGTACACCATGTCCACGCCTGGTACCAATCTTCATTGAACTCTCTGGAACTGGAGTTTCAGAGGGCTGTATTGGAATTTCAGAGAGCGCTGAGCTGCCATATGGGTACGAGGAAGAGAACTCAGGATCTCAGAAGAACAGCAGGTACTCTTAACTGTTGAGCCGTCCCTCCAGGTCCAAATCACTAAGTTACTATCACTTACACTGTAGTGTTTGATCCGTGTAGTTTCTACCCAAGGGGAAGACATATGGCCCAAGTCTCCCGTCTTACAAACACACTTGAGGACTAAGTGAGGTCAGCCTGCTCCAGGCACTTGTGAGCATTGTAACTTGATAATTCCTCGTCTGCTTATGCCACACCTTCATGCCTCGGGATGAATCGTTAGTTTTTAAAGGCTAATAATTAATGTGTTTTTTTGTACTAGCATCTTTCCCTTCTTCTCATAGGCAGTATATGTTAAGGGGTCAATGGTTTTCAAACGTTGTTTCAAACATATCAGAGCGAAGTCACCGAGGAAGTAATACCTTCAATTAAAATAGTTTAGGAAAATCAAATATATTTCTAGTAGCATCTTTATTCGCTTACTACTGAGTTCTTTCAGGAAACCAGAAAAAAACTTGAGCTTAAAGCTAAAAAGATCCAGGATACGAGTGCAAAGTGCACTGCTTCATTCGTCTGTTTGTCTCTGACAACCAACAGAATACCCAGATCATAGACAACCAATAAATATCTGTTGAGCACCGGGCTCATCAAACAAGGGTGATGAGCCCTTGATTGATAAACAAGGGTTTCCCTGTCTCTCATATACATACAGGCACAACTAATTTACCCAAGTCTCTCACTGAATGCAGTTTACTTGTATGCAGAGAAATAAATCTTTCCACATATTTGAAAGTAAAGTATTAAGCATGAAGATAAGATTCAGAGATAGGCTCCTTGACAGGCTTTGACTAATGTGTTTGTTTCACAAGTCAGTAGGGAGGAACCCCCAGGAGAGAAGTACTTTACTATTAGTCTTTCTCTTCTCTGTCTTCACTCACTTCTTCCTGGACCTCCTCACTTTACCATGGAAGCACTCCCTTTTCTTTACCTTCTCCCTTTTGGGTGGACCATGCTCCCTCTAGCCGACTAGGCTTCCCAAGGAGATGTTCCCTACCCTGGTCTCCTTGTGTAAATCCTATCTCTCTTTTTGCTTCTCATCCCCTGGTGATATTTATCCAATCTGTTTTATTACTCTAAGAAAATTATACCTGCTTAACTAGGACACACTGAGATTTAAACACTGAACAATATATATGCACTATCCTCAACACACACATGTATGTGCAAACACACATGCACACGCACATATAAATGAGTGCACACACACTAGCTTTTGAACACCATAACTTAATTTGTTCATGACATTGCTTTCCATATTCACTGGAATTTTGGTAAAAATCATGTGGCAAAGACCCATGCCAGTTTGTTTTTATCTTCAATGATTTTACTTTTAATCTTCAGTTCTGAGAAGAGAAATAGGTATGAGTAAGTTCTTAATAAAAATATGTTCTCTATACACATGGGGGGACCTCATGGCTCCAGCAGCATGTGTATAGCAGAGGATGGCCAAGTCGGTCATCAATGGGAGGCATGGGGAGGGGGGAGGCAACAGGGGTTTGTTCTTGATGTTTTTGTTTGTTTGTTTGTTTGTTTGTTTGTTTTTGGAGGGAAAACTGTGAAAGGAGAAATTTACATGTAAATAAAGAAAATATCTAATAAAAATAATACATATCTGCAAACAACACTAAAAGAATTAGACAGGTTGTATTTGCATAGTTATATTAATTGAATATTAAACAATAATAATTTCATAACGAGAGAAAAAAATGTGTTCTCTAAAGAATCCTAGTGGTAAAACCTTGAATCCCAGCAAAACTGAGGCAAGGGTGAATATTGAGGTTTAATGAGTATTTATAACACATTTCTTATATCATTTAATAAAGATTTGCTGAATATGATTATTTCCTGGACATACTGTTAAATTCACGTTTAAACTAAAGGTTTCTGTGTGTCTATTTTAAAATGAATAACACTGTACCCACACTCTACAGTAAGTTAAGTATTTATGTCACCAATTATGTTATTAGTGTCATGATATTTTTTTGTATTCTCAAAATTGATATGTTGTAGGGCAAGCCCTCATACCTCAGAAAGAGATATTATTTGAAGATAGGGTCTTTTAGCAGTAATGGCATTAAACTGAAGTCATTAGGTCACACTTTAATTCGGTACTACTTAGATCATTATGCTGAAGGAAGGCTGACAGTAAGAGAAATAGTCTTCCCAGGATAGAGCACACCAACTGGTTATCAATTGTCAAATGGTAAGTCCTGAAGACATGCATACAAGTAACACACCGACTGACAATACTAAAAAGATAGATAGATAGATACTCCATGAGTTAAGGAGGTGAGGACTCCACCAGCATCTAAGCTGGGGTTGTATGAATCTGGACACTGGGAATCTTAGTCCTCTGTCTTCTCTCTTGGTGCTTAAGGGTACCCATTTTCTTCCCTAGAAATAACAGTCTGAGAGACAGAAGGTAGGTCCCTGCTCACCATCTACTCTCCAGTGCTCAGAGACACAAGGCCTTCTGGCTTCCAAGTCTGTCCTCTGGTGGGACTCCTTCATGGAGTCTGAACTTCAGGAGCCCAGACACTTCACCTGAGAGACAGAGGTCACCTCTTTCATTCTTATCAGTGCCCTGAGTCTTCACTCCACTGTGGCCATGCCAGCTTCTCTTGTCACCCCCTCAATCACTCTGTCAGGGCTTTTGAGTCCTCAACACTTGGGATCTTTCTAGCAAATGGAATAGAGTGGACCTGAAGGGGAGACTTTTCTTTTGTCATTTTGCCCAAAAGATTTTCCCTCTACAGAGCTAAGTTGAATCTCAGGCTTTTTTTTTTTTAACCTGGCTAATAGGAAACCATCTCTACTTAATCACAGAGAATGGAGCCTGGGTTCCCTTTCCCTACAAAGAGGTTACTGTCAGCCCAGCCACACTTTTTACTCTCACAAAAGGTATTGGTAGTCATTGTGGAGTTGGTGGAGGTGAGCTGGACTCAATGAGTCCTCCCTGACTGACTGGGGAGTAGGCACTTAAGTAGAGCTCAAGTGGCTGGCCCTGCTCCCTTCCCCTGGCATCTGTCAGGAGGAACTACACAGCCATCTCAATGCCCAGCATCTTCTCTGCCTTTGCGTGGAGGGGATTCACTTATGAAGACCTCCATTACACCCCCTATGGTATACCTCGAGGGCTGGTCTGATTTACAGACACTACTTTTGAATGGTTATGAATGCCAAAGACTACAAGAATGGTGCACAGAAGCTCCAGTATTTGTTAACAAGAGACAACAGAACCTTCTCGGCCCTTTCTGCAGCATTGTCCTTTTTTAGCAAGACTCCTCTCTCCAGCTGAACAGATCCCCTAAGCACCGTTGAGTCTGATGAGTTCTTGTCTCTATTCTGTCGAACTGAACAAAAGTAATCCTTTTGTATTCCTTGACCTGGAGACTACCATTCAGCTTACAGGGCTGAAGGCTTGTTGGAGCATCCCACTCACGTCCTGGCTGAGCTGTTCTGCATCAGTCCTCCATTGGATCGCTGGACAAAAATCTCAAAATCACTGCTGGGGTGGACAGGTTTTGCTCTTCACTCAAATGCTCTGACACACTTTTAAGTTCTTCCACCTGAACCCCTGGCTTCCAGGCCATCAGAAGCATCTCCCCTTCTTTTTCTGGCTGATTTCATAGCAGACCCATAGGGGTCCTCTATACGCACAGCTACCCAACCCCTTGATGGGAACTTTACAAAGTTCACACTTGTAACTATTTGGTTTTCCTTTATTTAACAAATATGGATCTCCTCCTTCCTATTCTAGCTCCCTTGCCAGGACTGTAGATCCAGATTCAATCCATGTTGAAATTACACCATGAGATTCTTCCGTTCCGTTTGACTGTTGGTGCAGGGATGTGGTTTACAGAAATACAAATATTCACTGAAATGACTGAAACTACATCTTGACCTCTTTTTACAGTGGTAGTCACTGGCCTTGACTGTCCTTGTTTAGGAGCCTCTGAGAAAAGCAGTTGGCCAGCTCCTAATCTGGGGTTCCCAGCTCTGAACATAAGGAAAGGTAGCAGTCAGTGTAATCTAATGTGTCATTCTGCGGATCCCTAAACATATCATTTGTCCATTTTGACTTTTTATTTGTTCATTTAAAATGATTTAAATTATACTCCATTGTCAGCTTAACAAAACAACAATAATAAATGTGATGAATACAGCAGCACAGTTGTCAGAAGGGGTTGAGAGAGGCCAAAGCAGAAGCATAGTTTTTACACTGGTCTGACTTTTGTTTCTGGGCAACTGGAAATATATACTTGCCTCAACTTAAGAACTCTGTTCTATTTAAAGGAAAAAAATCAGATCTGTACCCATTCTCCCCACCCCCTCTTTCTATATATATATTTTAACATACATGACATGTATGTTAAAATATATATACACAAATTATGAAAATTTTTAACATAATGAGCAGTAGATTTTATTGACATCAAGTATTTCCCATGGGCTTTACTGAAAATATGAAATTGTATTAGAACATAAAGACTCCTAGTAATCTTTGCATACACTGATGGAATTATGGGATGTCTGAAGAAATCAGACTCAATTCTGGTAACACTGAGTCAAGCATAAACCAATATCTGCTAAAACAGCAAACAGTGCTGCTCTTCTCAGAACACAAGGACTTGGTGACAAATGTACAAATCTTTGGAGAGCTATTTGTTGTATTATTTCCCCTAAGAGGCATATACTAATAGGAACTTAAGTCCCTCTTCAATACGGCCAAGAGGTGCAATTTCTAAGAGAGGGTGAGGCCATGAGGGTGCTTCCCTCATTAACAGACTAATGCCACTCACAAAAGGCATTGATGCTGTGTTTGTTCTGCAATGTCATAGTATAGCAAGAAGACCCTCAATGTATGAAACACCTTGATCATGGACATCTCCATTACCAGAGCTGTGGGGAACCAACTTTGTGTGTGTGAGAGTCTGCCAGGATAAGTGTATTGTGTTTATTTGTATGTGTGATATATGCAAATGAGTGTACAGCAAAGACAGTATGTGGAGGCCAGAGGGCACAGTCAGACTTCATCCTCTCTCACACTCCACCTACTGACTTGAATGGAATCTAGCAGTTTTGGTTAGGTTGGCTGAACATCCAGTCAGCAAGCTCTTGATTTACCTGTTTCCATCCCCCAGTGCTGGGGTTACAGATAGCTGGCTTTGGGATTTAGATCTCTAGGTCTTGATGCATGTCTTAATTTTGGTTACCATTGTTGTGAAGAGACACCATGACCAAGGCTATTCTTATAAAAGACAACATTTATTTTGTGCTGGCTTACAGTTCCAGAGGTACAGTTCATTATCATCATGGTGGGAAGCATGGCAGCGTGCAGGTAGGCATGGTGCTGGAGAAGGAGCTAAGAGTTCTACATCTTGGACCAAAGGTAACCAGAGGGAATCTCAAAGCCCACTCCTACAGTGACACACTTCCTCCAACTCCTATTCCAAAAAGACACACACCTCCTAATAGCATCACAACCTTTGGGCCAAGCATATTCAAACCACCACAATGCTTTCAGAGGAAATACTTTTACCCACTGAGATATCTCCTCAACTCCCCAGTTTCTTTTCTTCATAAATTGCCTAGGTGTGGTGTTCTGTTTGTGTGGCAAAAGGGGAATAAGTCACATTGGAACAATAAAGGAGCTCAGAGAACTCTCCTCCATAGAAATTTGATTTAATTTTTTATTTTATCTCTATTACAAGTTCACCCATTTTATAAATGATTTCACTTAAACAGACTTTTCTGTAAGTGATGCTGTTCTTTGTACTCCATTTTTTTTCTGTGAAGGACTGGACTATCTTACTAAATGTTATCCCAGTGATCTTGCACAGTTCCCAAGCATCCTTGTTATGGATGCGGGTATAAGAATTGCTGATTGCATAATTTAATATCACTTGGGATTAGAAACTATAAAATAAACGTGCTGCACATATGTTACAATGTCTCAATTTTTACTTTAAAAAAAACCCTGAAATCTTATCCTTGCTCTTGAGGAAAATTCCTGATTTCAACATTCCCATCATGAGGTAAGTTTAAATGTTGGGTCACTTTTCTGTCTTGGGGAAATAGGAACCTAGTCAGGTGAAGGAACACCTGAAGATTCACATAGGTGTGTGTGTGTGGGGGGGGTATCTAAATACGGGATGGTTATATTTTAAATCATATGCCTTATGCTAAGTTGGATTCATGAAATATCAGGAATGAAAGAGTTATTAGAGAGCACTTCATGTAATTCTGGTTAATGGTAAAGCATTACCAGGAACATGAGGAAAGTTTGGAAGAAATCAAGACCAAGAGAAGCATACAGGCAAAGTAAACAAGTGGTTATAGCAAACCAAAAGCAGAATTTCCACTTCTCTTTACATTGATTTTATATGTATCAAAGCAACACATGGATAGAAATGTATGTGTTGGTTAGGTAAGCTCTTAGAAATGTAAGATTTGGGACACAGACACTAACACACACACACACACAAACACACACACACACACACACACAGAGAGAGAGAGAGAGAGAGAGAGAGAGAGAGAGAAAGAGAGGCAGTTACTTGTCTTGCTTATCTTACCTTTGGATCTCATTTCCTAGAAGAAATCTCTTTAACTTTCTGTTGTTTTTACACTGCATTTCCATGATTTTCTAAATAATGGGTCATTATGCCTATTTCTTGGTTGCACTGTATGTTTTCAGAGATGCATTGTTGATTTTAATTCAATGATCAGTCTCATGTTCTTCCAGAGTAGCAGTTCTTAATTATTCTGGGTGTGTTGCCAGATGGGCTAAAGATGACATTTCCCAGGTGCTGTCTCAGCCCAGCCAGCTGTAGCCCTGTGACCAATCATGCATTTAACTAGAAAATACTTTGTAATCATTTTGGATAATTCTCTTAAAAACAAGGGGTAAAGGAATTCCTTTCAAAAGTAAGGTAGTACAAAAAGTATGTAATTCCAAAAGATAAACAATATTTTTAAAACAGGACAAATTCTACAGTCATTAAAAAGAAGAAGGTAAATATTTAGAAGAAGGCATCCTTGAACTGAACACAGTGCTTGTTACACTTTTGCCAACATTTCAAAGAACGATGTCAAAATCTCTAAGGTTGGAAGAAGAAGAAATTACAAACTGCACTCATTCTGGAGGAGAAAGAAAGGGATTAATTATTTAATCTGAAAGTAGCTCTGTTGGAAGAAATGTAGAAGAACAGGAGTCAATTGAACCTAGAAGAAACAGAGTACATGAGCAGGGAGCTCAACCAATAACATGCACCATGAAAGCTGAGCATGATTCTCCATACACAGGTGTGGTGGGAAATTGGAGATGGGCAGGTTTTAGGGCTCACTGGCCTACATAGCCTAATCAGCAAACCACAGGTTCCAGCAAGAGACTCTGTCTCAAAACACAAAGCAGACAACTCCTGAGAAACATGTAAGGTTGACCTCTCCTCTCCATAGAAATGTGGAATTACAACATAGTATCTCTATAGGTTCCTGAAGAATTTACTGGGAAGTTGGACAGAATTTTGACACAATGACCTGGCTATAGGAATAGAAATTAAAAACCAACACTCTCCAAGGGCAGAGGTTCTGGTAAATTACAGTTTAGTCGGAGACTGTAAAGAGCTACAGATTAGAATAAATAATGATTGAGAAAAAGATGAACCTTTGTAGGAAATTGCCAGAAATTGCACCTCCAATCATTCCTAGTTTTCATTGCTTTAAATGATCTTGGATTTCTAGTGACTCTAGCTGCTCTCCAGCAGCAAACATATGTCTCTCAAAGAAGATATTAGCATTCTCCTCGTCTTCTTAGTGTATTGACGAGTAATTGGTTATCCAGTGCCAAAGGAGCTATCCCTGGATTATATACATACAAGTGACATTACACTGACTGAGCAGGTTGCAATATGTATTTTCTCATATGTGCACAGGTGTGTGTTTATAATTAAAAATAGTTGTTACAAATTTGAGAAAGGAAAAAATTATACATAGATGTGGTGAGGGAAGAAAAAAGGAAGGGTAGAAATGATCTAATTCTATTCTAATTTCAGTGCTTTAAAAAGAATCTCCAAAAAAAAAAAATACCTAAATGCTATCAAAAGACACAAAATAAAAACTCTAATGCCAAAAACAAAATTACTAATGTTGAGATCTCAACTAAAAATTAATAGTTTGTTGTGTGCAATAAAGGACAAATGAATAAATAGAGCAGAAAACTGGGGAGAAGGAGATGGCTCAGTGGTCAAGAGCTCTTGCTGCCCTCACAGAACTCTGGAGTTCGGTTCCCAGCACCTACAACGCGCACCTCATAGCCCTCTGTAATTCTAGGGCATCTGGTTCTTCTAGCTTCCACAAGGAGGGTATTCACACGGTGCACTTAAATCCATGCAGGCGAAATAGTCATGCACATAAAATAAGTTTAAAGCTATTTTATAAAGAATATGGAAAATTGATGGAAAATAGATAAAGCAGCGTGGTCAAATTCAGAAAGTAAACAGTATATAGTATTTGTTCTATTTATAGAAGCCTTACCAATATGGAAAGTGGACATTGGAAGTGAAAAAAGGTTGCTGTATCTTGAGAAGAGGAGGTAAAAGGTTGGAGGAGACATAAAGAGATTCTTTGATACTGGTAATAATTTATTCCTTGGTCTTTATTGTGGCTACTTAAGTTGCTAATTATAATAATTATTTGATCTGTACTTATGGTATTATTAAGTTATAAATTGAAAAGTAATTTATTTCTCTGCTACCTAGAATATAGGTATCATAGACAGTTCTCCAGCAAACACTCTGGACTTTAGGGTGAAGGTAATGTACTACATTAAACTTTGAAAGGTTTGAGGGTTCCTTACTACAAATGGAACTCCCACAATAGATGTGTCTGTGTGTTTCCAGACTTCCATAATGAGCTTATCATTATTTAAGCCAGTCTTCTTTGTATTTTGTGTGTTTGTGTGCGCACACACATGCATGTGATGTGCACATACTTGTGCTTGCACTAGCATGAGTTCATATGTACCAAGTTCATGTAAGAGCCCATGGAGGGCAGAGGAAGGCATCTAAGCCCCTGGAACTGGCATTACGGGATATGGAGTTACAAGCCACCATGACCACGTGAAAGCTGGGAAATGATCCTGGGTCCTCTACAAAACTACAAATGCTCTTACCCATGTAGCCTTCTTCCTACTTCCTTCTTTGTAATTTTGTGTTATACATAGCCAAACATAATTACTAATATTCAACTGATGATTGTATATTGTACACTCTTATCTGATGATTTCTGCTTCCCTTTTCCTACGCTCCCAATTTAATATCTTTTTATTCTTTTGTTATTGTACTAAGTGCTATAATTTACACTATCAGGAAGTAGATATATAGGGGAGGGGAACACGTGTGTAGGCACATTCAGATGCGAATGATTTGATATAGATTGGTACTCTACACCACCCTGGCAACTCTGTTTCTGGACATTAAAATTGCTTTGGCATGGGCCACCAACCTTACTTTTGGGATCAACTGAGTGATCATGGAAGAACAACAAAAACAAAAGCAACAGAAAACTATACATTTAAAACTTACAGCCCATGCAACAAAGTTCATTCTGTCCATATAAAGCTGATTAGAACATTGAAAATTAATTTATCATAAACAATGTTTGAAAGTAGCTCAGAGCATCATGATATAGGGTGTAACCTTTAAATTTTGTGTCAGTGTATCTTTTGTACAGGCAGAAGTCCTTGTAATATTTTTATTTATCATGCTTGCACCATGTTAATGCCTCAAGTACTCCCCCTCCCCCTATAGCCTCTTTTCCTCTGCTTCTTCTTTCTGAATAGTCTCTGTTCTCCTTTCATGTCATGTGTGTTCATGTATGTTATGGAGGCATGCCTATGTATGAAACATACCTTCCACATCTGTGATACATTTCTTTCTGAGTCTGGGTTATTTTATGAAATATGATGGCATCAAATCCAATGCATTTGCTTCAAATAACATAATCTTATTTTATTTATGCTTCATGTAATATTCTACATATTATTTATGAATACATGATTTTTAATTCTTATAAAAATGTGATCAATTAAAATATTAGAATAATCAGTACATATTAGCAATGATGCTTTAGAAGAATAATTTCTTGGAGTATGTATTTTAGACAAAAAATAAAATTATTAAACAAATTCATGTTGAGAAATTAAAAACTGTTCTCTTAAAACATTGATGAAAAGAATCGTAGAATGTAGGTTATAGTTTATACATTCATTATTAATGATTTTTATGTTTTTAAATTATTTACAGTGCAATTGATCTGCTTTTGAGATCAGAAAGCTGTTAAACCTGGAATAGAGTACATTTTCATAGAAAACTAAGAGAAAAGTTTAGCAGCTTGAAGTCCAGTGCAATCACTCTGAGATCCATGCTAAAACAAGGTAGGAGGCAGATGTGCTGCTCATGTGCTTACACTGTTTTATGTAATAATTAAAAGAATCTAAGGGTAAACATTTAGAACTCTCAAAACAAAAGCAGTCAGAATCTTAAACACCATGATAGAAATGTCCAATTAACTTAAAAAAAAAAA
>JADRCD010159977.1:0-10171 GCA_019843815.1 Montemys delectorum | reverse complement strand
AAATTCTGGATACATCGGAAACCCCCAGACACCCTAACCAGGACACCCTAGGTGCCATCGACTGAGCTCCTGCACTTTGAATTCAGATCCTCACAGGTCATCATAAAAGACAAATACAGATTGAGGATGTTTTCAAGAAATATCTCAGCTAGAATAAAAAGCTAATGCAACTTGGCTTCAACAATAAAGGAAAATTCAGATAGTGGCAGGCTTTAGGCACAATGTGATCCAATTGTTCTGGGTGGCTCAGAGCCCTAGCTTTGTTTTCTCCATCAAGTTCTTGGCTCTATTTTGTCCTCAGGAGAGTTTATTTCTGGGCTGTAGCAACTGAGTAGGCTGTTCTCTCATTCACACCATGCCCACTCAGAAGAGAGGATGTCTCTCTCAAGAACCCCAGAAGAACCCCTTGCTCTGGTTGGGCCAGGTCTGACCAGACACTCACTGTGAGCTGTGACCTGAGGGGTGGAAGAATGGGCAGTCTACACATGTCTAGTGTCCCAGCAGGCTGGTAGTATAGTCACTTTTCTCCAGAGTCAGGTGGGTGCCCAGACAGAAGTCACCACTTCCAGTTAGAGGAAACTGGAGCCAGAGGAGGTTCTCACACATGCCCATCATGGCAATGCTGCTCTGTGAAACTACTCCTTTGCAAATATATCTAAAGGGTTGTTTTTGCAAGCGTTAACAACCAGACTTTTTACTCAGAAAATGCTTATCGTCAACTTACAGATCTAGTTACATGGAACATTTTAATATTCATAATTGAATTTTTATACAAAAACATTTCTTATTTCATTGTTTCTAGCACTTCAAGGAAATGAATATCTCAAGAATATTGATTCAAAATACTTCAATGGCCCAAGAAAATAAAGATTAGGAAACTAATTATAGCTTTTCCTTTTGAAAAGAAAAGATGAGTTTAATAAGCAGGCCAATGAAATCGATGTATGAAGATAGACTCCCTCCTCGAGGTCTTATTAGCATTTTCTAAGTTCTCCCCTGTGCCCTGAATGTCCTTCTTCTTTTCCATCTGCTGAAAATCACCTCGCATGGCCTCTTCTCCGATCATCCCCAGTGTTCTCTGTACTGCTGTAACTCTTAGTCTCTCCTGTGAATGCACACTGGTCCTGGTTCTCTCTCTCTCTCTCTCTCTCTCTCTCTCTCTCTCTCTCTCTCTCTCTCTCTCTCCTCAAAGAATGTTCAATTGAAATTGTATTATAAGCATTACCACCCTGCCTGCTACACTGTAAAACATTGCCATTTGGTAGAGGAAGGATTCAGACAAGGGAGGATGCTAATCGGGAAGAAGTCCCTCGAGAATGGCTAAGGAATTTTCAAACCCAATTTCCAGCAAATCCTACCACATCAAATGGTTTCTAGTGAACAATATTCTGCAGAAATTTGAGAATAGGAGCCGTGATCTATGTGGAAATTGACTGGATAGAAGAAGAGAAAGAAAGAGAGCCAGGGCAGAAAGTAGAACAAAACAATGAGGAGACACAGGTCCCACCAGGAATCCCTGGGTGGGGGGTAGAGGTGGGCTTGAGGTTTCCATACATAACAGGAACCCTGAACAACTGGTCCCTCATACCTTGAAAGCTCATGCAATGGAATAGACACCTAAAAAGTAATTAGAAACCTAAAAAGTACGTTGTCATTTGGTTTTGAAGAGTCATGGAGAATTTTAATCTCACTCTCTCTCCCTCCATCCCTCCCATCTCTTCTTACCTTGATCCTTCCATCCCCTTTTCCTTTCTTTCTTCCCTTCATCTCCCCTTTCTTTCTCTCTCTACCCAACTAATAGACTAAGGAGATGCCACCCTCCTTGGTTACCCTGGTTCTCCCACCTCTTCTGGCTCTCTGAAAGCTAATAACTGTATGCTGCTGCCAATCCAGTGTACCAGCAGTCCCATGGATATTCATATCAAGACCCAGCCAGGCTCACTCATCTATATGCCTTCTATACCTACTTTTGTGCCAGAAAGGCAGAGCCTGGCATTGCAACAGATAATATGTGATTCATAATCTCCAGAATATTTACTCTTATCCATTGAAAAGTTCACTAAGCCTCTTCATCCTTGGCACTCTTTGGAGAGAGTTGACTGCCCCAGTGACCTTTCTGTCTCTCACTGACATCTCCAAGGACGACTCCAATGTGGCTTCCCAGATTCACCTTTTATACAGTGTTTCTGCCAACCAAGCACCAGTTTAAGAGACTCTTACCTTGCACTGTAATGCTGACAGGACTCAGACATCCTGGTCCCATAAATCATTCCTCTAACAAAACACAAAATTGTCCTTCAGATACCCTTTCTCCCAAAGTGTTTATCCACTACTAGCTGATCTGACCCAACTCTTAAAACTTCTGGACAACTCCCCCCCCCCCACCTCCTGCCACACACACACACACACACACACACACACTGACCACCAAAAGAAGCCACCAGCTTTTGGAAAACTCATTTGAAAACTGAAAAAAAAAAATGCTGACAGCATTGCTCCTCTTTCTGAGTGCTTTCTCTTACAGAATAAGACAAAAAAATTGAAGCTGCTATTCAGACCAGAAAATTCCCTTTTGTAGTTCAAACAAGGAGACCAGGCTACATACAGTGTGCTCTTGGAAGCTAATCAACCCTGCTGCTCAGCCCTGCCATTTGGACTCATGGGAAGAAGGCACTAGTTTAAAAGGCATCCTGGAGAGCAGGTGGCCTGATAGTGGCTTTGAAGCAATTTTCAAAGCAGGTAGAGTCTGGTCAGGGCTGTGAATGGTGTCCTCAGACCTGAGCTGGGTGAGCTGCCTCAAAGACAGTCTTGAGGTCACAGAAGAGCCTGGCTATAGCACCTCCTATGAGACAGACTGGGCTATGACCTCCACTTTCAACCATGCAAATTTGGAAAAGGCAACTTTCTTCTTTGAGACACAAGAGGTTCTTTTAAACAAAGGATACTGCACCATGAGCTCATTAAGCTGGCATATAGAACAATAGCCCCTGGCTCAGGATGGTTCAACTCAGGGTAATTGTCATCTTTGCCATGTTGCAAAAGGAACACTGGAAGCCATGTTTTAGTTTGAATTTTGGATTTTTTCCCCAGCCTAGCAATATATGATCTGAATATTTCTCAAGATGCTCACCGGCAGCAGTGAGCCACAGCACAGGGAGAGCAACAGACATACTAGTGTGTACTGTGTTGCTAAGTTCAGATTCTCAGAGGTCAAGGGAACCAGATGCACTTTAAACTGTTGAAGCTAGCTCTAATTTACAATGTGGTTGTGGGGGCATCAGCTCAACATAGGTGTACTGGTTAGTTTTTGTAAATTTGATACAAACTAGAGTCACCTGGGAAGAAGGAACCACAATTGAGAAACTGCCTCTAACAGATCAGCCTTTAGACAATTCTGTAGGGCATTTTCTAGATTAATGATTGAGGTGAGAGGGCCCAGGCCACAGTGAGCAGTGCTACCCTGGGTAAGTGATCCTAGGTTGTATAAGAAAGCAGGCTGAGCAAGCCAGAGATAGAGAGCCAGTAAGCAGCACTCCTCCATGGCCTCTGGATCAATTCCTGCCTTCAGGTTCCTGCCTTGAATTCCTGCATTGTCTTCCCTCAGTGATGGGTTGTGATAAGGATATATAAGTGAAAAGAATCTTTCCCTCCTGTGTTTACTCTGCTAGTTGGCAGAGCCTAAACACGAGGCGAACTAGAGTCTCATGTAGTAGCCATCTTTATTCAGAGCATCTGATAATTTATACTTTGAGGGTTAAGAGGTCATTTGAGTAAGGTGTTCAATAACAAGGTCAAGCCACATATAGCAAAGACATATTTTTCCACAGAGGCATATGAATGTAACAGCTCAAGTAAGCTTACTCCTATTCCTTATGCCCAGGAGAAGCACAAAAACACATTCCAAGAACAACTTTGTGTCTTGAAGAAACTGAGGTCACAGTTTCTTGTCTTGTTTTTTCATAACCCTTGGAAATCTAACATAGCTTCATCCATGGAATGTGTTCTGACACTCCCTGTTTATCATAGCAACAGAGAGCAAGCTGGGACAGCAGGTGATCTGAGGTGTGTCATTACATCATTAGTCAGTACTTGTCATCCTACTTCTCTATTTGTATATCTATTCCATCCATTTATTTGTATATCTGTCTTTGGTTTAGGTTAGGGGATTCTGATCAATATCATTTGATTCTAATCCAGTTTTCACCATTCATTATCCAGTCATCTTTGTCTGTTCACATCTCGGATCTTCATCTGTGAGGTAGGAGAATATAGTAATACCTCCATAACGGAGTCATTAAAAGGATTAAATGGAATAATACACAAAGCACTTGCCTGGCACCTGGTCAACATCCAGGCTGTTGGCTTTGTCTTACTGCTGCTATTGGCATTGTGGGTTGAGGTCTGTGATAATGTTGGAGGGTGCAGAGCAGATGGTTTCCATGAAAGTGAAAGTTCCAAGAAGACATAAAGTTTATTTTCCCATTTTCAGAAGACCCAGTTCCCATGAGAGACAAGATTTGCCTTTGAAATGATGTCAGATCACCTGACAAGCAAAGGGTTAAATATAGTCAAGTTTTACATACAAGTTGTCCCAGCCAAGACCATGGAGGTGAAGGTCATGGAACCAGAGAAAGATGCAGAATGATGGATCAGCACAGAGACACAGTAGAGACCCCATAGTTCACACCTGTCTGTGAGCATCACTTCAGTCCTATTAGGTTTCTTCAGCTATGGCTAAATGTCATCCTGCCTCAGTGGACCCTATAGGAAAAGTCAAAGCAAAAGCCTTTGGTATCAGTTTCTATATAGACTGAAGAGCAAGTTTAGGTCCCGTAAAGAACTTATGCCCAAAGGTACCAGCAATGCCTCTGACTAACAGTGTGTATATCTGGATGTTCCCTCAGAGACCAGGGCTTCCTTCCTGAGCCTTAAGGGGTACCACAGACAAAGTACATGTTTACGAATGCTTTCTCAGTTCAGTAATACTGAGATAAAGAATTAGAGCTGTTTGACTTGGATTTATCTGCTCTCCACACCAGAGAACATGTAGCCTCACCTATGATTAGGTAGAATTTTATAGAGGAGGATTCTCTGTTGGAATGTAACTACCCCTGGCTCTACTGACCAGGCCACCAAAGAATGTTCTCCTCTGAGCCCCTAGGATAGAGATAGAAGTGAGGAAAGGATATATTTCACTGGTTACTCCCACCTTTGTGATGTGGAGCAGGTTCTCTTCTCTAACCCGTGTTATCAGTTATCTTCTGGTTTTTAAATTCCAAGAATAAAAGGCTTATATCAGTGTATTAGTCAGCTTTCTGTGAGTGTAAAAATACTTGAGATAATTTTTTAAAAAAATAAAGGTTTATTTTGGCTACAGTTATTGAAGTCTCAGCCCATAGTTGTTTCAGACATGGTTTGTCAGTAGCAAGACAGTATAGATTGCTGGGGCATTTGAGATAAAGAAGCAAAAGAAAAGGATAGGAACAGGAAGAGGCAGAGGTCCTGTAATCGTCATCGATAGCACTCCCCTGATGACACAGAGGCCTCATGCAAGACTCTACACTCTTAAAGGATCCACCACCTTCTAATGTTCCATACTGCAGACCATGCCTCTGCTACACAGAGGGATCTCACATTCCAGATTCAAATAATAGCAAAGACTAACCCTTAGCAAATGAATCTGTGATTGGGATCAGCAGGAATGGCTAGTTGTTGCCTCGTCTAGGTGAGAGACAGAGACTGTACTTACAAAAAGGCAAATAAATGTATTGAACTGGCAAGTCGATAGCTGGTGGCTTGGAGTTCAAGTCACCTGAAGGCCCCTTTATGAGCTGCTTTGGCTTCTTCATGCTGTTATGAATAAGTTCTAAGGACAAGTTTCCCAATACAATAAAGAGGGAATTCAAGCATTTTGTAACCTGGCCCTTAAAAATCTATATCATCATTTCTGTCTGTAGGTTGACATAATCACAAAGGGTCACTAACTCCAAAGTGAGAAAGCAAAAATATTTCTTTTTGGGGGGTGTTGTGAGGTCTAGAAGAGATTGTGAAATGAGAGTGAGTTGGGTCCCATCTTCAGAAAGCACAATCTGCTATCTTATCTGACCTCCAGGACTTCAAATGTGATGGCAATCTTTTAATTTGCAAGAAAAGCCCTGTAATTTTAGAAATAGAAGTTGATGATGGTGAATGTGGCAGGTGAAACACAACCTGGGACCTCATCCACATTTATCTTCTGAAACATGGAGGCAGAGTAGAGTTTTATGCGGTTCCCCTATACTAGAATCCTAGCAGGTTAGAAGCACTAATGAGCCTTAGATAATAGAGGAGAACTGACGAGTGAACAGAGATATGTTCTGTGCATGAGAGAGTGGATGAGCTGGGTAGAGATATGAAGACATCTCTGGGCAGGGGGAGTTGAGCTATGAAGGCATTGGCAGATGCATGGTGTGCTGTAGGCTTCCTCTGCCACCTCCCTCTTCCCCTCAAGAACATATGTTATAAGCTCTCATGCCTTTGTGTGAATGGGGTGCTAGTGGAGGAATGGAGAAATTCTTGGGAAGGCCCTGAATTTAGTCTTTAAATCAGTGTGGAGCAGACAGAAGAGGAGATGAATAAGAACAAGGGATGAGGCAGAGATGGAGATTATAGTGGAAACCATAATTTTGACCACAAGGAAGTAAGTCACTCCACTACACTCATGCAGAAGAACTTAACCAATAGAGGACTTGATTCAACTCAGATAGCAGGGAGCCTTCAGTTTATGTTAATAGTTAAAGACACCTAGTCTCAGAGGTTGTAAGCCTGGAATACGGGGCCGGTCAGAGAAATAACCTCCATTAACTCCTCCCCCCAAAGAGAGCATTTGACTCTGTCTTCTAGCCTTCATTCAGTGGGATACAAGACTGATATCACCTCCAGGAAGCTTAGATCCTGCCTGTTTCCTTCTGGTGTTGGAACCGTTGGAACTCTGAGCTACACAGCAGTTGTGGTATAGGACTAATGTATTGAGAGGCCCAGACTGGCATAGTCTCAGCATATTCTTGAGCTGAGAATACTATCAGGGTCTTGTGCCAAGAGACAGAGTTGGAGGCCTTTCTTTCTTTCCTCCTAAGGTACTCAAAAGGCTCATGGACAACCGTAACAGACAGAAGCATAACCTTTAATGTGGGGAAAGAACTCTAACAGGCAGGTTTGGAGAAGATACGAAAGCTGTGCAAAGCTTCCAGCAGAATATCTGCTATGTAAATTGACCATGCCACTTCCCACTTAAAGCCTTCCAGTTATAGACTTTTGTATAATTAGAAGGCGATTCACACTCTTCACCATGATCTGTGGACCTCCATCCTGAGCTAGTGCCTGCCTGCTTCTGTAGACTAACTGGCTTACTTCCCATTCTCTTCTTCCTCCTCAGACCCAGCAATGGCCGTTCCCATCCAGTGTCTCCCGGTACTCTGATCCCTTTGTTAAGACATTTTCTCACTCAGCTCTCTGAGGGGTCAATGCATCAGACAAGCACAGGATGGAAGACAGGATCACTATGCAACTATACTTTGTAATAACTGGGGTTTAAACCTATTTCAGTGGTGATCATTTCCACTTGTCCCTAAATGGAAACTAGAAATGTCCTTTGTTTTCCTGTATGTCCTTGGACAATGGACAGCCCTGTAACCACTTCCAGTCATAAGCTGTAAAAGTGTCTGGCCCAAAGTATTAACTAGCACTTTAAGAAAAGAAGACTCCTCCTTTACTTCACATGTAGGCTTGTACTTGAAGACCCTGCCTTTGAGGAATGCTACAGTTGGTGACCCCCTTCTCTCTGCTCATGTCCTCTCTTACTTCCTGGCTGCTATTTCACTTCCCTCAAAGGTAGACACAGGGTCCGCCAGATGGCATGCTTCACTCTAAACCTGTGATGAGACATAGTGTCACTGCAGGATGCACATGTGGAGCAAAGTTGCTTATCTTATGGCAGCCAAGAGAAAGGGTCAGGAACTAAAAACATCAGAGGCCTTCTCTCTTGAAGAACCACATCACTTAGGGTCCTATTGACTACCTGAACTTAGAGAAGATATGAGTAGAGTTCCCAGCCCCAACTGGCATCTTGATCAAATATTTGCAACTGAGGTCCCATCTAAGCCACCCATACTCTTGACAGACATAAAGTGAAATGGTAAACATAGTATTCTATGATACAAAATGTATACTGCCTCATTACTCAATGATAGGAAACCAAACCCCTTGAATGGTGGCAATGGTCATTTAATCCCTACCTCACTCCACCCTTATCTTTCTTGAGTTTGTTTTCATGAGTTGTTAAAATTCAGCAACCTGATTATATCCAAGCTTTGTCATAGAATCTCCACACCTCATCCATCCCTTCCATAACCCCTAATAACTTTCTATCCCAGGCATTATGATATTTCATACTCTCAAAAATGATCCCTACTCAGAAAGTGTGACCAGAAGATCCAATTGAGCCATTGATATCAAGGGACAGAACTGAAAGGGTAAGTGGGGCTGGTCTCATGGTGGCCCTTCTCTGGAATCCCAGTCCTGCCAATATATTTCTCCAAGTTTCTTTCAGGTCCCCAGCTACCTCAGCATCTTCTATGTTCTTTCCGTTTTTCTATAAGCACTCTCCCACTTCCCACACTGTTTTTTGAAAACAGTGGCTTCTGCTTTCCTGATACACTAACTCCTCCTCTCCCATCAGCCTGAACCTTTGATGATAGCAAACATTTCATGATTGATTATTGATAGCGTCAGATTGTAGCAGAGATTGGAATCCAGGTTAGCACTCCACACTACAACATCCTAGGATCACACCAAGAGAAAACAAATCAAGGCTTGTGGAGTGGATGAAGGAACACAATAATAGAGGCACTGTGTGTTCTGACCCTCTTCTTTGAACCTGCAATGGATTAACCGTTGCCTGCCTGAAGGAGTTTAAATTACCTATCCATCAGCGAAACATCCAGACATTAGGCTCTTGTCCAAACTCCTCTCACACCTCAGCCTGCAATTTCCTCTGAACAAAGTGATTGCACCACCCTTTCACAGGGGAAAATTAGTCTTCTCAGTCAGGTGACAGGAGCCAAATGGGAGGTGAAATGTTCTGCCTGCTCTCCACCATCTGTGAACATAACCCTAAGCCACCCTCAGATTTGTGCTGTCCCTGCTTGGCTTGCTCAGAACAGAGTTGCCGCGGCTCTGATTGCTTTTCTTGAGGTGTGTGTACATTCTAAATGCACCCCACATCCACACTTGCTTCTCTTGCCTCTTTGGAGGGAGCATCTAATGTTCATGTATCTGTCAGCTGAGCACTGGTCCAGGACGGACCGCAGTGATGACAGGCGATGGGAATCAGCACCAGGCACAGTGACAGCACATACAGGATTCTTTGTTTCTTATTGCTTTGTGGATCTCTGTCCATATGTTATTGGTAGTCTGGGATGCCACAAATCCTGGCCCATTGGGGTTGAGTTGCATTGAACAAAACCATCCTTTATTAAAATATGACCTGACAAATTCAGCCTGCCTTCCTCTCTTTGGAAGCTCAGAAGTAACATAAATTTGATAATACAATAGGGCCTAACATCCAATCCAAACAGCTCCCTTCAAATCCACTTAGAAGAAAGAGGCAGAGAAGGACAGTGTCCCATCACTGCTGTGACATCTACATTGTCTCCCTTTGTGTGCTTTCTGATAAAGGTGAAATGGACATCACTATCCATTGAAAGTGACTTCTCCTCAAATCATTTAATACCACTAGCATGACAAGAGCCAAGAGAGTCAGGAAATCCAATCCCTTCTGATGTCTGCACAGAAGATTAACCACCTCAGAGAAATCAGGAAGTGCCTTCCTACCAGTGACTTAAAGACATAGCTATGCAGTGTGTTAATAGAAACTCCATTGATGTTTGGCATTTATCAACTGTCAAAAATTAGATTTAGTCATCCTGTGATTTTAATTAGTGTTAACCTAGTTAAACCAGCAGGAAGTTGCCCGAGATTCAAGCAGCCACCCTCATCTGCATAAGCTTTTATTGGCTGCCGCACAGAGGAAGGCATGGGTGGTAGGAAGAACTTCAGGAGAAGGTGGCGTTTGAACTGGACTTTGAAGGCATTTGATAATTGTTCAAAGGGAGGAAGCTCCTTCCAGGAAGAA
>JADRCD010159973.1:9252-20732 GCA_019843815.1 Montemys delectorum | reverse complement strand
CTCAAAGACTAGCTGTGAGTGCTCAGACGGACTAAGATTGAAGAATCATTTGATGCTATTTCCAATTTTTGTCTGTTTGTTGTTTTCACGATAGGGTTTCTGTCCTGGCTGTCCTGGAACTCCCTGTGTAGACCAGGCTGGCCTCTAATTCACAGAGATCCACCTGCCTCTGTGTGCCGAGTTCTGGGATTAAAGGCACGTGCCACCACTGTGAGGCTATTTCCAGTTTTTTACACCTTGCTACCAAATGCTATGATGTATCTGAATTTCATTGTTGTTTGTTTTTGCCTTTTGTTTTTTTAATAGCTTTGTTATTTATTGTTCGATGACTTGTTTGTTTGGAGCCATGGTTTTCAGTATCTGGCCTAGGCTGGCTTCGAAGTTAAGATGGTCCCACTTTTGCCTCCCAAATGCTGGGATTCTGGATGTGTGCCATCAGTCTTCACTGTGGGGTTGAGCAGTGAGAATTTAGAGATAAACAGGAGATGAGTCACCCGTTAGTCCCATGAGAAACTATTTAGTGAGCACATACTGTGTGGAAGGCCCAAACTAAGCACCCAGGAGCCCCAGAGGATGGTGCCAGATCCCCTAGGATTGGAGTTACAGTTGACTATGAGCTCCTGTGTGGGACTTCTGCATCAAGGGCAGCTGGTGCTCTAACCGCTAAGCAATCCTTCTAGCTCCCTTTCTTTTTTTTTTTTATGAGACAAGTCTCAATGGAACCCCAGCTTGGTTTGTCATATAGCAGAGGGTGGCTTTGAACACCTGATTCTTCTACCATTACCTCACAGATGTGTACACAAGGTATGTACTTTTAGGCTCAGTTTTGGGACTCAGGTTCTTTCTGTGTATCTGAATGCTTGATTCTTAAAGTAAACACATGCAGAAATTCACAGAGCTGGCCCCTTGGCACTGTAGTCTATATGTTATAGCTTGTTTTTGTTTGTTTGTTTTCTGTTTTTTGTTTGTTTCTGAGACAGAGTTTCTTTGTATAGCCCTGGCTGTCCTGGAACTCATTCTGTAGACCAGGCTGGCCTTGAACTCAGAAATCTACCTGCCTCTGCCTTCCAAATGCTGGGATTAAAGGTGTGCACCACCATTGCCCGGTACTTGATTTTTTTTTTAAATGAAAAGATAAAAATTAAGCAATAATTCTGAGACAGGAATTTCCAACTGAGCTGGCTTGTTTTATGTTAACTTGACACAAGTGTAGTCATCTGAGAGGGGGGAACCTCAAGTGGGAAAATGCCTCCATAAGATTAGGCTGTAGGCAATCCTGTAGTAGCGCATTTTATTAGTGATTGGTGTGGGAGGGCCTCCACCTAGTGGGTAAGGTCACCCCTGGGCTGGTGGTCCTGGGTTCTCTAAGAAAGTAGGTTGAGCAAGCCAGTAAGCACCATTCCTCCATGACCTCTGCATCAGCTCCTGCCTCCAGGTTCTTGCCCAAGAACTAGAGACTTCATGCTTAAATGTTCTGATGCCAGTCACCAAATGCTAATCTTTTGTGTGCAGTGCACAAAGGTTGGTACCCAGGAATCCACAGCAACTTTCCAGATAGGAGGTCATCAGTCATTACAATGTTGCCTGCCCCCCTGCAGCGGTGCAGGGGAGCCTGCCCTGGGATATCAGCACCTGGCCATAAACTTGACTCACTTCCAGCCTCCCAGACAGTGAAGAGGCTGTGGCCTCAGGAGACTGAACCAACTAGATGCCCAAGCATCTAGATGTCCTGCAGGGTACTCAATCAGGGCCAGTGGGCAGGTCCCCAGCAGTCCACTTACGTGACGTGGGAAACAAGAATGCATCAAAACCTAGGGAAAGAGGAAACAGCCCACTTGAAACTGAGAACACTGTGTGTGGACCCCATGAAGGCTGTGGGCTGGAAGTGTGCCAGACCCAATAATCCCTTGTCATCCAGGAGGCATGATCATCCCCACTGGCACTGAAAATTTATCCCCATCATGAACAAGTGTGGGAGCTGCTGGCATCTGGTGAGATCAGTGGTCAGGAAGGCCAGACATTCTGGGCCGTGTAGGACAGTCCTCTAGGACAATGACGTCCGTCCCTTCATGTAGGCGCAAGTCCTTGAAAGGAGCTTCATCTAGAACCTCATTTTATATACAAATGTGCTTTCTTTTCCTGCTCCTTCATAAGAGTGACATCACATTTTATAGTACAGTCACCGAGTACACAGAGGGAATGAATGTGGCTCTGTGAATTCGGATGTGACCTTTTCTAGAAAATTGATGTCACCAATGGCCTCTCCTCTTTTGCTGTCTGAATCACACACAGGGAACACCTGTGGCTGCCTCCCCAGGGAGCTTCAAAGAGGGGTGAGCGTCTGAGTCCTGCTTCATGCGTGGGAGGATACCTGATGCCTTACGTAGGGTTTTATGGCGACCCACCTTCCGTTTAGCTCTTGTTGGCGGTATCACGTGTCAACGCTTCTAAAATGACAGGATTAGGCAGGCGAATTATATACTGGAGAATTCAGCCTGCAACAGAAAGGCAATGTGCTGGGTCAGGAGAACCAGGGGAATGGTTTCCACAATGAGTTGAGCCAGGGTTAAATGGAGAGACCATTGAGCCCAGCCACAATGGGAACATGGCTATAGGAAACATAACCAGGGCATAGGATAAGCAGAAGGGTCCAGAGTCATCCCACCCTTCCAGGCGGACACTTAGTGGGCACCTTTGTCCTGTGAGAACCCATCTACGCTGAGACATGAATGCTGAATGAAGAAAAATCCAGGCTGAGGAATTGCAAGTCTAGGCCAGAGGGTGGGGAAGCATTATGGGTGATCAGACTTTGAGCTTGAATCTACCCAAGTCACTCTGCCAGGAGCGGAGTGTGAGTGACCAAGCCCTCCAGAACCTTCACTGCCTAGAGCTTGCAGAAGCATAGCTCACCTGTCCGCCCAGCTCCACCACGGAGAGGTCATATCTGGCACACTGCACCGGGTCTGGACTTATTACAACACTGGGGCTCTTGGGTCTTGCTGCTCTGTCTCCACTTCAGATTAAAATCTGAGGATGTTGCAAGTCAAACACAGATGATCCTGACCAGATGAGCACAGCCAAGAATGTTCACTGAGGTGGGGGCTGGAGGCTGGGGTGCCATGCTTAAGAGCACTTGCTCTTGCAGAGGATCTGTGTTTACTCCTCTGCATGGTAGCTTGTAACCATCCATAACATCAGTTCCAGGGGATCCAACACCCTCTTCTGACCTCCACAGGTACATCTCACACGTGCAGTGCCATGCAGCACACATATATACACTTAGGTGAGATTTTAAAGATTTATTTATTTTATGTAGTCCTCTCAGAAACCCATTACAGATGGTTGTGAGCCACCATGTGTTTGCTGGGAATTGAACTCAGGACCTCTGGAAAGAGCAACCAGTCCTTGTAACTTTGTAACAGCTGAGCAATCTCTCCAGCCTGAGACTTGTATACTTAAAATAAAATAAATCTATTTTTTTTTTTAAAGAAAATCTACTGTGCGGGGTCTATGCCAAAAATTCAGCTATTACTTTAAGAGGAATGAAAGACTTTGTTTCTGGGGGTGAAAAAAATTGAGTGACTGTGCATGGAAGATTCAAGGTGCCCAAATTCCATTTCCCAGTGTAGTAACTGTTTCATGAAGCTATTATAGTAACAGGACAAGGAGAATCATAGATCAATGTTGATTCAAATACTTTGGTGGAGACACCAGCTTAAGTGGGTCCCAGCAACGCAGGGACATGTCTGTAAGAGGCACCAGATGTTATCTGACCACATCCTTAGCTTTGGGATTGCCAGGAGCGAGGGGTCTCTTTATGCATTCCAAACGTCTTAACTAATAACCAGAAGGATGTTAGGTCACGCGCAGACGAGGGCAATAAACGACTTCGACAGGCTAAAGATGGCCCAAGATAATCTGGCTCTGGACCCGCAACATTCCAACCCTCTCATCACAGAAGTCCTTATCGATCAATCAATATTTATAGATGTAGCTCCCTTCTAGCAATTTTCCTTCACAGTGGTCATGGCTGCCCTGAGCCAATCAGATCTCCAGGAGTCAGGGACCACTTTGGGTCAGGATCAAGAAAAGTGCAGGGGATTCCCATTGTTCTTTTGCGTCAGCAACCAAGTCCCCGAGGGCACTAGGATTCTGTATTGGACTTGGCTAGGAGGGCACAGGTGACAGGCTGCTAGTTCTCTTCCTGCTTCCGGGTTCCAGGCTACCGCCCTGAGAGCCTAGAGCCCGGTCCTTGTGGGTTTCACTGCCCTCTGCTGGCCATTTCTACCACTGCACTTTGATGCCAGAGGACTAAACCAGGAGTGAGAAGGTTGGGGGTTTGTAACCTGCAGTAAACAAAGATGGAGGAAAAGCTGGTCACAGAGAGAAGATGTGAAGGAGGACATATTTCCAGACCCAGTTTCTGGGTCTCTATGTGTTGGAAGATACTAACTCAGTAGTACTCTAGTCTCCCCGAGACAGTTCTCTGGCTCCCCTTGAACTCAGGATTCACCCTAGTCCACAAAATCCTCATAATATTGAAAGTATTTGGGGGGGGGGGGGGTGTGAAATAGTGTTCTTGGTCTGAGAATGTAGCTTAGTTGGTAGAGGGCTCACCTTGCATGTAAAAATTTCCATCTGAAGCGTCGTCTGGACCGTAGTGGGTACTTAACACCTGGAGGCCCATCACTGAGGCGGTGGATGCAGAAGAAGCCTAAGTTCAAGGTCAAGGCCACTACTTAGCAAGTTTGAAGTCAACCTGGGCTATGTGAAACTCAGCCTCAAACCAAACGAAGAGCTCTCATGGGTTCTCTTGATCTTGTCTACATGGACAGAATAACATCCAACAGCTGTCACACATCGAGGGTTGCAGTATATCCTGGGAACTGGATTATTATTATCAAGCCCATTATTCAGATGAGAAAACTGAGGCCAGTCCCCCAGCTGGAGACTACATCTTGTGTCCTGAGCCCACAGTTGCCATTACAGATGTCAGGTGATTCGAAGGACAGCAGTGACCATAAGTCCTTAGAGCAATATAGCCTGGCCACATTACACTTGGAGGCTGTTGGTCTGTCTATTTTCCTGAGTGGGCCCTCTACTGAGCCCTGACTCCTTAGGCCCTGCCTAGTGCTCAGGGGCCCTCTGGAAACAGAGGGAAAGCCCTGTGTGAGCTCTGGTGCTTGGCAGAGTGCAGAGCAGCCTCCCCCACCTGCCAGGGACACCCAGGCTGGCCGTGCTTTATGTGACAGGCTCCAACAGAGGGCTGGTACACAAAGCTGAGGGTCTAATATCCCCACACTCCAAGTTCCAGAAAGGCCACCACCCCTGTGAGATGCAGATGTGTAGGTGACACCCCCACCCCCTGTTTCCTGAAATGAGCCAGGTGATGCATGAGATGGAAGGGGATTGAGGGAGTCTGCCCATGTGCTCAGAAAGGCCTGGTGGGGCTCAGAAGATGGCTTCATTACTAATGTGTTTGTCTTGAAAACAGGAGGAGGGGCTGGTGAGATGGCTCAGCGGGTAAGAGCACTGACTGCTCTTCTGAAGGTCCTGAGTTCAAATCCCAGCAACCACATGGTGGCTCACAACCACCTGTAATGAGATCCGACACCCTCTTCTGGTGTGTCAGAAGTCAGCTACAGTGTATTTAATTATAATAATAAATCTTTGGACCGGAGTGAGCAGAAGTCCTAAAATTTAATTCCCAACAAGCACATGAAGGCTCACTACTGTCGCTACAGTAGTGTATCCATATACATAAAATAAATAAATAAATCAACTTTTAAAAAAAAGAAATAACTTATGAAATGTTGAAACAAAAGAAAGAAAGAAAGAAAGAAAGAAAGAAAGAAAGAAAGAAAGAGAAAGAAAACAGGAGGACCTGGGTCCCATCTTCACAACCCACGTTACAAAAAGTTAGGCACGGTGGCCAACACCAAGAATCCTAGTGCTGGGGAGGCGAAGACAGAGGACTCAAGTGGTCAGCCAGCCCAAGCTGCTTGGCAAGTTCAGGGCCAGAGAGAAACACTGTATCAATAATACCACCACCACCAGCAGCAGCAGCAACAACAACAACTATGTAGATGGCGACATCTGAGGGTGTCCCCACGCCCTGGCGCACCTTCAAACACAAAAGAGTCAAGGGCCTGGAGAGATGGATCCGTGGTTAAGAGCTCTGGCTGCTTTTGCACAGGATCCAGGCTCAGTTTCCAGCACCCACATGGCAACTTACAACCACCTGTAACTGCAGTTCCAGGGGATCCGATGCTCTCCTCTGGCCTCTGTGGGTCCCATGACAGGCATCATCCACTCAGAGCCAGGTCAGCGGGCTGGTATAAAGAGTCCCTAATCCATGTGAAGTCCTCACAGTCCTCCGTCTCTCTGCCTGGGGCTCTGCTCACGACTGTGGTAAGAAGGGACCCACCCAGATTCTTCTGGTCACACCTCAGTTGCTAGTTTTCCAGCAAGGGCCAGAGAACCTCAGGTCTCATACTGAAGGTCGAGGCTCCAAGGAACACAGAAGCCCGGGTCCCGGCCTGCCTTGTGCTAAGCTTCAGCTTTGGGCCTTTACTGCCTTGTTTGCTGAGACCTTCCTGGCTGCTTCGAGTGTGAAGAGTGGCTGTGGTCAGGGCTGCCCTGGAGGTGTCCGCTGTCACCCACCTGGACATCTACATCGGTGGCATTGCCTGGCCTCCGTCTGTCTTGAGTCAGACTTCTTTCCTAAAGCACGTATGACTGGGTCACTGACAGCAGGAGGGGAGGTGGTACTGTTTGCCTGACAAATAACCCCACCTCCTTCAGAAGGGACCCACTTGGATTCTGTTTGTAGGCCCAGAGCCTGAGCGCCCTCACTCACATCACCACCTCAGGCCCCAGAGCTGTGAGGACCAATGGGAATAAGGCAGACACAGGGTCTCCTTACCAACAAGCATTTTTGCCCAAACCTACACAAGGACTTGCAGTTCCTTGGTCCCTGTACTTGAGAGGCAGGGAAGCAGATACACACAGGTGCATGAAGGTGATTCCATGGGCCTCACAGCAGCCTCTGGGTATGACCTCTGACCTGGACGTGCTTCAAAACCCCCAGTATGGCATTCGCTTTTACCTTTTTTTTTTTTTTTTTTTTTTTTTTTTTTGGTTTTTCGAGACAGAGTTTCTCTGTATAGCCCTGGCAGTCCTGGAACTGGCTCTGTACATTAAGTTAACCTTGAACCTAGAGACTGGTCTGCCTCTGCTTCCCTGGTGCTGGGATTAGAGACATGCAGTCACAACTGTTGGCTTTTTGTTTTGTCTGTTGTTGTTATTGTGTTTGTTTGTTTTTGTTTGTTTGTTTGTTTGTTTTGAGACAGTGTCTCACTATATAGCTCTGGTCATCCCAGAACTCACTATGTAGACCAAGCTCGCCTAGACCTCACAGAGATCCTTCTGCCTCTTCCTCCCAAATGCTGGGATTAAAGGTGTGTGCCACCACTGCCTGGCAATTTAGACATTCTTCCCGAAAGCGTTTATCAAGTACCTGCTGGGTGTTATTTGCCGTCTTGACAACTGGACCCAGGCTGCTGGAGCTGATATTCCATCGAACAAGTGGGTGGGTGGGTGGATGGGTGGGGAAGAGATATAGCAAATGAGTAAACAGAGATACTAAGGGTTGCTCGCGGGTCACCCCTGCTGTGTTTCTGGAATCCTCACTTGTTTCTTGCCAGTGTGGCATGTGGGCTGGGCTCAGCTGAGGGCTTCTGCTGTTGTTGCTCTGGCTTGAGTTTACCTGTGGCCTCAGTTGCAGCTTGCTGCCATCCCTGTCTAGGGGGTTGCTATGGCCTTGTTCACCATAGTTGATGTGGCTGACAGCGGGACTTTGTCTATGTAGGGTCTTGTGACCCAAATGGTCTAACCCTTAGGTTCTTATGGTCTAGCCTGCAGGCTTCCACACCAGGGTAGCCTGAGAGTTTCAGTAAGCCAAGGAAAAGGGCCCAGGGCAGGGAAATAGCATGATGTCATTGCCCTGTCCTATGGAATTCAAGGATCAACCCAGAAGTAGGAACAGTAACTCCCATGAACCGAGTAATGGGAGAGAGCCAGAGTCAAAAATTGGACTGCTAAACTTTTGCTTAGTTTCATCAGTGTTAGGCTCTTTGTTTCTTTCTTTCTTGATTTCTTTTTACTTATTTATTATTTATTTATATATATTTATATGAGAACCCTGTGGTTGTTTCTAGACACACCAGATTAGTGCATCGGATCCCATTACAGATGGTTGTGAGCCACCATGTAGTTTCTGCGAATTGAACTCAGGACCTCTGGAAGAGAAGTCAGTGCTCTTAACCACTGAGCCATCTCTCCAGCCCTTTCTTGGTTTGTTTGTTTGTTTGTTTGTTTGTTTGTCTCTTTCTCTCTTCCTTCCTTTCTTCCCTACTTCCTCCTCTCTCTCTCTCTCTCTCTCTCTCTCTCTCTCCCTCTCCCTCTCCCTCTCTCTCTCTCTCTCTCTCTCCCTCTCCCTCTCTCTCTCTCTCTCTCTCTCTCTCCCCTTCCCTTCTTTTTTCTTTATTAAAAAACACACAGGGCCTTCATAGGCAAGGATAGACTTGAACTGGCAATGTGATTAAAGATGACCTTGATGACCTTGAACTCTGGATCCTGCCGCCCCTATCTCTCAAATCACGAGTTTAAAAGTACTCCAGGCTACACAGCAAGGACCAGGGCAGCCTAAGCTACACACCAAAAAACCCAAACAAAACAAAATAAAAAAGGATTTTTGCAAATGTTGAAACAGCAGGTGTTACAGTGACTGTTGCCCCTGGTCAGGCCACCACCTTTACCAGCAGCACTGGGCGACAGGAGGCGTGGCCACTGCTCCCAGGACACTACGCTGTCCCTGCTATCGCTTTCCTGGCCACAGGTAAGAAGTGCATCCCATGGAATAGAAATATATCCACCCTCACTGTGAGAGCTGAGGCTGGGATTCTGGGCTCTTCTTCTCCTTATCCACCATTTAGGTGTGGGCAGCAGCGAGGACACAGAGTTCCCCACCTTCACCTCAGGCTGGGAGTTGCTGGGAAAGAGTAGGCTGGGCTCATTAAGGCCAGTTTGCAAAGCTGGTTAGCGCATAGCAACAAGTGTTGATTTGAGCGTGTGAAAACTGAGAAAAGGTCTCATGTATCCCTAGGCTGACCTTGAGCCCCCTCTACGTCTGAGGATGACCTTGAACTCCTGACCTCCCGGCTTGAACAAATGTTAAGAGTTACTGTATGTATGCTGTCACACGTAGTCCTCGTGGGGCTGGGGGTTAAAAGGAAGACGTCGTGTGCTCTCAGCAAGCACTCAGCAAACTCAGCCACATCCTCAGCCCTTCTTCCACGTACAGTGAGAAGTCTCCTTTTTAACTTTTAAAAATGTATTTTTTGGCCGGGCAGTGGTGGCGCACACCATTAATCCCAACACTTGGGAAAGAGAGGCAGGCAGATTTATGAGTTCGAGGCCAGCCTGGTCTACAGAGTGAGTTCCAGGACAGCCAGGGCTACACAGAGAAACCCTGTCTTGAAAAACCAAAACAAACAAAACAAAACAAAACAAAAAAACCCAAAAAACAAAACAAAAAAAAGTATTTTTGAAGACTTGTGGTGGCAGTGGTGATGTGTGCCTTTGACTCCAGCATTTGGGAGGCAGAGGCAGATTGGATTTCTGTGAGTTCAAGGCCAGCTTGGTCTACAGAGTAAGTTCCAAGACAGCTGGGGCTACGCAGAGAAACCCTGTCTTGAAGAACCAAAAACCTACAACTAAACGATGTCATTTTGTGAATATATGAGTGTGTGCAGGTGTGAGTTCCTGGAAGCTAGAAGAGAGGGTCTGTGTCGTCCTCTGTCTCCCCGCCTACCCTTTGAGGCAGCATTTCTCACTGAACTGGCGCTCATGTTTTCTCTGCTAGGCTGGATCTGAGTAAGCCCAGCAGTCTGCCCACGGAGCTGGGTCACAGGATGCCTGCTTTGTTATGTGGGTGCTGGAATCTGAGCTGTGGTCCTCATGCTTGCACAACAAGTCTTCGTAACCACTGAGTCATCTCTCTAGCTCTAAATGAGAAGTTTTAAATTGCAGCCATGGTAGAGAGTGTTAAAGTATCCATCCTTCACTTTTAAAAGTAGTGCTGTCAGGTTGGAGGGATGGCCCAGCGGTTGAGAGCACTAGTGCTGGGCAGTAGTGGTGCACGCCTTTAATCCCAGCACTTGGGAGGCAGAGGCAGGCAGATTTCTGAGTTTGAGGCCAGCCTGGTCTACAGAGTGAGCTCTAGGACAGCCTGGGCTACACAGAGAAACCCTATCTCGAAACAAACAAACAAACAAAAACAAAAAGCCTATAAAAGAGCACTGTCTGCTCTTCCAGAGGTCCTGAGTTCAATTCGCAGAAACAACCATCGGTAATGGGATCCCATGACCTCTTCTGGCATGAAGGTGTACATGCAGGTAGAGCACTTATATACATTTAAAAAAAAAAAAAAAAGTAGTGCTATCAGGCCCCATGACCATCAGGCCCAGTGAATTAATGGTTCCTTAGATTCTGTGTCCAGGTAGAATAGTATCCTTGGGTAGAGGTGGATGGTCTTGCACTCACAAGGTCCAGTCTTGGTTTTTTGTTTTTGTTTTTTGTTTATTTTTAAAGATTTATTTATTTTATGTATACAAGTACACCATTGCTCTCTTCAGACACACCAGGAGAGGGCATCAGACCCCATTGCAGATGGTTGTGAGCCACCATGTGGTTGCTAGGAATTGAACTCAGGACCTCTGGAAGAGGAGGAGTCAACGCTCTTAACTGCTGAGCCATCTCTTCAGCTCCCCTCCCTCCCCCCTACCCGAGTTCACATTTTTAAGCTTTTATGCTTTTTAGAGAAGCTGGCTTCTTCTCTTTGGTTGTTGTTGGTTTATAATTTGTTTGTTTTGTTTTTGAGCCAGGCTATGTAGCCTCTCACTATGTAGCTTGGCTGGCGTGGAATTTACTATGCCTCAAATTCAGAGATCTGCTTGCTCCTGTCTCTCAAGTGGTAGGATTAAAGGCATGTGATACTATGTTTGTGGAGACATGGGCTTCTTAAAAACTAAAACTTTAAAATAAATAAATAAATAGAGAGAGAGAGAGAGAGAGAGAGAGAGAGAGAGAGAGAGAGAGAGAGAAAGGAAGAAAGGAAGGAAGGAAGGAAGGAAAAAAAAAGAAATGAAAAGAAAAGAAAAGCAGAGCACCAATTGCTCTTCCAGAGGTCCTGAGTTCAATTCCCAGGAACCACATGGTGGCTCACAACCATTTGTAATGGGATCCATTGCCCTCTTCTGGTGTGTCTGAAGACAGCCACAGTATACATAAAATAAATAAATCTTAAAAAAAAGAAAGAAAATCCAAAACCTTGGCTTGGGATTGTAGCTTAGTGGTAGAGTCTTTGCCCAGCATGGATGGACAAGGCTCTGGGTTCAGTTTTTTTTTTTTTTTTTTTG
>JADRCD010159970.1:0-15737 GCA_019843815.1 Montemys delectorum | reverse complement strand
TAAATCAGGAGCCGAAGGGTAGATAAGCAGAGGGAAATGAAGAAGAAAGGGGTGTGGCTGATGGAGAATTTGTGATTTTGGCCTGCTGGTATCCATTCTCCCTTCTCACAATCACGGTCCCTAGCTCAGTCCTCCATACTCAGCCAGTGAGGGTCCCATGGAGTAGACCCTGCCCTACCTCTCTGAGGACTGGTGGTGATGGAGCACTCATGACATATCCTCAATGAGAAAGCCATTGTTCTAGACACTTTGTTGTCTAGGCATTATTGTTTAAGTGGTTCTCAACCTGTGGGCCATTACCACTTCTGAGGTTGAACAGCCATTTCACAGGGGCTGCATATCAGATATCCTTGCATATCAGATATTTAGATTACGATTCATAACAGTAGCAAAATTACAGTTATGAGATAGCATCGAAAATGGTTTCATGGCTGGGAGTCATCACCGCATGAGGGACTGTATTAAAGGGTCCCAGCATTAGGAAGTCCGAGAAGTAGTTGGACACGTTCAGGCCTCCATTCACAGACTTCCTGCCAGGTTTGGGTCTTTCTAGCTTCCTAAACTCACATGAACAGACTGTGGCTCAGTCAGAACAACCCTGAACCAAAGCAGGAACAGAGCAGAAATGCCTTCTCAGAGAGGAGGGGCAGGCCCGGGAAGGACTGGATTCCATTTCCAGCAAATCGGAAACTTATTCAAACAGAGCATGAACCCGCAGTACAGAAAGCAGTTGAGGGTTAGGATATGACTGTTCTGTACACAGAGGAAAGAGAAAAATCCAAGACTTCCAGAAAAGTCAGAAGCAGAGTGAGAAAACTTGCTTTGGCAGACTTCTTTCTAGCACAGGGTGGTGTTGAAAAGCCCTGCTGTGACAGGAGCAGCTCAGAATGCAGCTTAGATCTCACTGCCAGTCCGGTCCGGTGCCTGGGAAGGCAGCTTCTGTTTGGCCATGCTACTGACTACAGATTCTTCCAAAACCCAGAGAGACTGCAGAGCCTGTCTTCCAGCTCTGTACCTTCCAAAGCTCTACTACATCTTAAGCTCTAATAAGCTTAGTGGCACCAGCTAGAATGCGCAACCCAGATTCTGTTTTTATTTTCTTCTTTTGAGGCGGGTTCCCTAAAAGTCTAGGCTAGCCTTAAACTCTCTATGTAGCAGAGGATGACCTTGAACTTCTAATTCTGTCCCCCTCTGCTTCGTAAAAATTAAGTAAGATCACAGGCACACGCCATCACACACCTGCTTTATTTGGTGCTGGGAATTAAATCCAGGGATGTGTGCAAGCCAGGCAAGCACTCCACTAACTTAGCTACATCCCCAGCCGAGGCTGGAATCTTGACCATAGGATAGCCCTTGGCCCAGGGTCCCTTCTCAGGGACAGAGCAGATAGTTAATTCATTATCCTCTGTAGAAGTCATCCCTAGTAGACAGACCTCCCATGGCTCATGTCTAAGTCAGTAACCTGTACTTCTCATTACTTCAGTGGAGCTTCTGTCTTTAGGACATCACTGGAAAGCTCCATAGTGTTCTACCTGCCCGAGAGCCAAGGCAAACCTTGGGTAGGTCTGAAAAGGGTAATCCTGCCTCTCTCCACTCAGACCAAGTCACTGTTGGAATTCCTCCCTTTGATCTTTATATTTTCTTCAGACCTTGGGCTATCGGAAGATTTCCGCAGTATCATGTACATGCCTCCCGTGGCCTTCCTCCGACCCACAGAAATTCTAGTAAGCAGATCCTTCCCCACTCCAACTGCCTGTGTTTGCAGAATCACAATAGGCACCCAATGCCAGAGATCCAGAATGGCTGGATCAGCTCTGGTGGTGTCATACAGGGTTCCCTGGGCTTGGGACCTTCCCTATAGCTCCCATTAGCCAGAGAATGAGCTGTTGGCTGGCACAAGTAACAGAGAAAATACAAGAACCATGAGGTGACAATGAGGGTATAGAAGTCACCCTAAGTATCAATTGATGCCCACCCTGGCCACCAGTTTTCATGAGAAAAGTAATAAGAAGGGAGGAACTGAATGTTTCCTGGGATGTTGAGCCCAGTGAGACTTGTGGCAGGTCATCACCAGTAACTGCTACGATGTCATAGAGCAATCAGCTCTCTTTCCCTGAGTCCTCCCTCCTTCTTATATAAAGGTACTGACCATGGGCACTCCTGGAGGTCTTGCTGTATGGCAACGTGGTCTTGTCCCAGGCCATAGCCTGGGTAGGAGAAAAATATACACAGGACATAGAGTGGCACTGATGGAGCATATTCCTTTGAGGCCTTCTTTTGTAGAAATCATGAACACCATAGCCCAGAGGGGAGAACTGGGAAAAAAGCCTGGAAGACATCCCAAGGGCTGGTTGGCAGCCTCGGGCTCACAGCTCTGCCCAGCCAGACACAGCCCACAGGGTCTGTTTTCCCTTCTGTCGCCTTCTCGGCTTGGGACAACATGGCTGGCTGTGGAGTTCTTGCAAGTACTGACAGCAGCTGCCCTTCTAGACCCAGCTGGCTTCTGGGAACCTCTTCACGGGAATGAGAACTGGCAGGCTATCCCTGGGCTCCATTTCTCTCAGAAGAGCTACTGTTTCTTCCTTTTAGACGTGTGTGTGCTCGTGTATGCACACGCGTGTGCACGTGTGAGTGCATGTGCATACACATACGGGTTCCTAGTTGTGTCCTCATTTTCCCCAAATACTCCAGCTGGTGCACTGCTCACTGCTGTTGTAAAGCCTCTTGAGGCAAGAAGCTGTTCCTCGCTGTACTTCCATGACATTTTAACTCAGTCACGGGTTCTCTTCTGCCCTCAGATGTTATGAAGATAAACCTGGGAAGTGTATGGACACCCATGCATGTGTGCGCTCGCGTGTGTGTGTGTGTGTGTGTGTGTGTGTGTGTGTGTGTACGTACACCCAAGTATTTAAAATTGAGTCCATATTAAGAAGTTACAGCAGTTTGTTGGCTCTAGGCATCCCTGTCCAGATCCCCATGCCCCAGCTTCTTCACACTGGGGTCTTTGTGGAACAGAAGGGCTAAGGGCTCTCTGATAAGACAATCAGGGTTGGAATCCTGATTTTGCCACTTGCTAACTAATTCTTTGGCCGAATTTCTTTCCTCTCTGTAGCCCAGTTTTTGGATCTATAAATTGAGACTAATGAGAGTCTCTATGGTAAAGCTTTCCTGTAATGACTGCAAATGCTAACACCCAGAGTGTCTACAGACGTTCTCGGCACATGGCATATATTCAATAAATATTTGGTATCATTTGTATTATTATTCAACAAATAACAGATGTGATTATTGTAAATAAAATGGGATGGGAAGTTGGGCTGAATCACACCATGGGTCTTTGCATCATTAAAATCCCACAGTTTTATGAGGTTATGCAAGACTAAGTGAATCGTGAATGGATCCTTTGGAAAATATCAGCCAAAAAGAGAGGCCAGTGAGTATTTGGCAAAGGCCAACTGCAGGAGTCTGTATTGTGCACTCTGTGGCAAAACGTATGTGCTTTAGGTTGGCACAAGCCATATGGCACCACAGATCTTGTCCGTTCACTGTGAGTGCTGTGGAGTATGGAGGTGAACCCTCTCGATTTTGCTTGTCTATGGGGATTTCAGTGTGCTTTGCTCTGCTGGGGCAGGTGAGTGGGGCCAGGGTCAGAGCTCGCTGGCTGGAGTGCCCATGTGTTGCTGAGACTCCCCATCGGCATTCGACTCTGCCACAGAGTGGGTTGGAATGGGAGAAGCAGCTCCTGCAGAAAAGGCCGGCTTTGGACCTGGAAGACTTAATCTCCGTACCTGATGGAAACAGGACACTTAGGCTTCAGAGCTCAGTTTCCCAGGCTTGCTGTAACAAAGAACCACAGGTTGCATGGCTCAAAACAAGAGAATTCTGTTTTCTTATAATCCAGGATGCCAGAAATCTGGACCAAGATGTCTATGGGGTTAGCTCTTTTAGGGGACCTGGGGGGGGGGGGAGGAGGGGGAACCTGTCCCAGGTCTCGTTCTTCGCTTTTTGGTGTTACTGGAAACCAGTGCTGTTCCTGGGCTTGTAGCTACAGTCTCCAACTGTGTCTCCATGTGTCCTTCTTTGTATGTCTCATACACATGTGCACGAGTATGTATGTCAGAACCCCTAGGAGTTGGAGTTAGAGGTTTCTGTGGCCACCCAGTGTAGGAGCTGGGAGCAAACTCTGGCTCTCTGAAAGAGCAACAGGTGTTCCTAATTGCCAACCCATCTTTACAGGCCCCCTCTCTGGTCTGTATAATACCAATCACCCAACTTAGAGGCCATTCCTATCCAATATTATTTTATGTTTATCTCATGGCGCCTGCAAAGCATCTTTCCAAAGTAGAGAATAGGAGGGATCTGAGCACATCTTCTTTAGGGGACAAATTCAAATTGTTACCAAGGTCTAGAATGTTGTATACACACACACACACACACACACACACACACACACACACACTGAAGTAGGAAATGTCACCTTGTATTCCACATTACACTACAAAATAATAACAGAAAGAAGCCGACACCACCAGACACTGCCATATCTACACTTTCTACCCTGCAGCCAGCGGGGACTATGGGGACATTAGGAGACAAAAATCCCTGCATCTAGTGTTTCCACAAGTGACGCTTTGTAAAACTTTCAAGCAGGACTCCATGCCCACATATCAGATGGCATGCCCATCTTCCCAGGGTTGGTGGGCTGCATCCTCTTTGGAAGGGAGCTACTCTTTGAATGTGAAGCACATACCTGGTCCCGATTAATCAGAACAAGGATGTCACGAGTGACTTTCATTTCCTGCTCTGATTAAATTGCAGAAGCAAGTTGTCAGTACTCACACATACACCCACAACCCAATTCAGCTAAGAAATAATTCCAAGAGCACAAAGCAGGCCATGCGAGTGAACCCGGAGGGGGAAAGACTTCTCAGGCCTAGGTCTAACGCAGCAGCACTCCCACAGCCCCGAGACGGTAAGAATCACAAAAAGCTACTAGAAGCCAAGGCTAGGAAGAAAGTGGGAGATGATGGTGGGCAGGACTAGGTGTGGGCAGATGTGGAGTCACCACCAATCCTCAGTGCTGGGCTTCATGCCCGGTAGTCGGTATACACGCAAACAAAGGGCAAGTAAGATCAGAAAATGCATTCTGGAAATGCCTGCGAATGTACTGGGTGACAACCCACAAAGGGCATCCCCCTGCCCAGATGTCAGGAGAGTGTAACTCAGGACTGCCGGATCACTCACACTAGAAGCACTTCCTGGCTGTGCCTGCCTGTGCCGGTGGCATCATAAGCCAAGGCCAAGCAGCAGCTCCGCAGATCCACCCAGTTGTGGCAGCGACTGAGAGCCTAGGAGACTGTTACACCACACTACCCACTTTTTCTAACAATTTAACTATTAACATTTTAAAAGCACTTGAAATCATCACAGCATGAGGCTCTTTTAAATAACAGAGAATGAGTCTTATCCTCCCCCCCCCCCAGCTACTATTCTCTAGAGACGAACATTCAGACAAATTAAAAACTAGCAGTCGGATTCTTTCCCACTCAGCCACATAATACAGAACAAAAAAATTTTTTTTCCTCGCTTCAGTGCAAGGATATTGATGGGCAATTTGACAGGAGCTATTAAAATTAAAATGTGTGTCTCTATAACCCAGTAGTTCCTAAGGAAACACAGGCTAGCATGGCCATTATCAACAGCGGGGCGGTGGGGGGGTCAGGGGAAATTATAACCAAGTCACCCACTTATGGAATCTATTTACAAGGAAGATGGTCATGTATGGACTGGAAAGAATACGTTCTTGTGAATAAATTATGCAGCAGTGCTCTTTTTTTTTTTTTAAGATTTATTTTATTTATTTTATGTGTATGAGTACACTGTAGCTATACAGATGGCCGTGAGCCATCTGGTGTGTGGCTGCTGTTGATCTCAGGACCTCTGCTCGCTCCGGTGTAATTTATTGCAGCTGTCTTCAGACACACCAGAAGAGGGCGTCCGATCTCATTACGGGTGGTTGTGAGCCACCATGTGGTTGCTGGGATCAGAACTCAGGACCTTCAGAAGAGCAGTCAGTGAGTGCTCTTACCCGCTGAGCCATCTCACCAGCCCCGCAACGGTGCTCTTATTGTTACTTTTCTGACCACTTTAACAAAGGACAGACATGATGAAGAAAGAAACAAGATGAAGGCTGCCGTTGGGTTCGCCTTTCCACCTTCTTTATTCAGTCCAGGACCCTACCCCATGAGATGCTGGCCACACTCAGGGTGGCCCTTCCTTCCTCAGTTAAAGCCTCTGGAAACACCCTCACAATCATCCTGACAGGCATGTCTTCTACAGGATTCTAAATCTAGATAGGTTGACCCTGAAGATTGGCTGTCGTGTTATCATTTATGATAAAAGATTCGGGGCCAGGTGAGCTGGTGCACAGCTGCAATTTGACCTCTCTTTCTGACACAGGAGGATTTGTTGTGAGCTGAAGGCCAGACTAAGGTACAGGATGAGTTCAAGACCAGCCTGGGCTTGAGCTAGAAAAGATAACATGAAGAGCAAGCAGCACCAGACTTTTTCTGTAGGTCTGTGTCTACGGATATAAATATGGAAGTAAAATACCCAGAGAGACAAGTCCTAGATTGCCAGCGGCGTTTCCATTTGGGACCCGGACTAGACTTGGAGTGGCATCAAGGGGAGTTTTAGTTGCATTAACGAATTACTTGTGTGATGTGAGACTCGTTTATTAAAAACCAGCCAACAAACACACAAGGAAAATGACAGGAAATGTGTGTTCCACTTTGCTTCTCACTGAAGCTGCTCTTTGTGAATTTACTACTCAGCTAGAAATAATGTTATTAAAGTGTCCTCTCAGATCTAGGAAGGAATGCAGACTGTGACACGAGAATTTAACTGTATTACCAGTGTAGGGAACGGCCTCACTGAGGGGGAAAGTGCTGACTTAAGTAACTTTGGAAATAGCAGTCTATAAAATTAAAGGCAAAGCGACCTGCTTGTAAGCACTGCACTGGAGTTGATGAAGCTGGCTCCCATGGGTTACGATTCTGATCCTGCAGCCCATGCATATTAGAACTGAACAATTAAGAAAACAGATAGCATGGGGTGGCGGCCAGGTTTCTTACTATTTCAATAGAAATTTAAGGATAGGCAATGGCAAAGTAAAAAAAAAAAAATAAAAAAAAAAAAAAGTCCTTATGGGAATGGTTTTGAGTCAGAGACACTTAAATGAATCCCTGTTTAACTAATACAGACACAGGTGGAGACATTCAGAAACATTTATAGGTATGTAACATTTATTCATAAATATAGATACATAGGTTAAGATACACAGACTTATTTCTCTACTCTCTCAGCCAACTGGGAGACTCAGAGACAGAGAGTGTATCTCATCCCTAAATCTTGGTTTCTTGGGTTATTCTTCAATGAAAGGAACTTAGACTCTTTGGAGAAATAACTGACTCCTGGACAGGGACAGGAAATATACAAGATGAGCCTGGAGCATCTTGCAATGCTGGAAAAAGCAGAAAAAAAATAATACAATTCTAACAAAAAAATGATCAAGGCTCCCAGTCATAGGAATACAGCCCCAACGGGACTGCCTAAGGAGTAAAGTGGTATGATACCCCTTGGTCCAAATTAAAGATTAATTTCTTAAAATTACATTTATTGATTGTGTGTCAATCAATCTACAATTGATTGTGTGTCAGAGGTCAGAGGATGGTCAGAGGACCTCTCTTGTAACTTTGTGGTTTCTGTAGATCAAATACAGATCACCAGGCTTGGCAGCAATTGCCTTTAGCCATTTTGCTGGTCCTAAATGAAAGAATTGTAATAAATAAATGACTGAGCAAAGAGATAACTGGAGGAGAAAACATAGCTTTTCATTGTTAAAAAAAAAAAAAAAGTCCCCAAAGCTCCACATTGGGCATTCTACCCACAGGACAGGGACTGTCAATCCCACTTATGAGTGGGTTGTGCTCCGTGGTTCCCTCCAGAGAATTCAGGATGGAAAGGGTGGGCACAGGAGAGAGTCACCATTTTGGAGAAACTGGCAAAGGTCGAGAAACTTCTTCCGCTGGGTGGAGAAAAGCCATGTCAACAGGAGCCCTTCTGAGTGTTGGCTATCGTCGATAAGGTGTGAGGACATTTTACAACTGTGGTCTTTACCCCGAGAAGCTTAGCCCTAGCCTAATCATGAAGAAAAAAAACCATAGGCACAATTTTAACAGAGAGTATCCTATGATATACTGGACCAGTACTCCCCAAAATGTCAAGGTGATAAATAGTAAGGAAATGGAGGAATAGGCATGGCATGGGGGTGCCATGGCAGAGGAGAGCCAAGACAGAAAAGGGACATCAGGTAAAATTAAGGTATTCTGAGCAAACTAGCTTTTTCATTAATATTAAGGTATCAATGCTTTCTCAACCTGCATCTCTTACACTAGTGCAATGTAAGACGTACACACAGGAAACTGTTTTCTTCTATAACTCTGAAATTGGCCTGCAAAAGGTAACATCTATCTTTAAAAGAATACCCTTAATACCATCATCTTTTTATTTCTTCTGAAAACTAAAAAGGAAGAAAGAAAGGAAGAAAGGAAGGAAAGAAGAAACCCAAAATCTCTAAGTACAGATTTCAGAGGTATAAGGACAGCTTATAGACACATCTTCTGTTTTTACTTTGGCAGCAACTTTTGAACAGTTCAGCAGTTTCCCTCAAATGAGCATGTGTGAACCAACATCACACAAAATAGTGAATACGTTGGGTGGGGACAGGTCACTGTCAGATTTGTATATAACAGCTAGACTTGTTGTAGGTAATTTAAATGGTGGTAATAGTTGCAGGGAGAAAAACTATTTATTTTGGTTTTATGAGTATGAATGCCTGTATGTATAGGCATATTGTGTATGCAGTACTCACAGATGTCAGAAGAGGGTGCCAATCCCTTGGAATTGACATTGCAATGGTGGTGAACTGTGGCCATGTAGACCCAGGTCCTCTCTGCAAGAGCAGCTGATGCTCTTAAGCACTGAGCCATTTCCATAGGCCCTGCTCAGAATCTCTGAATCTCCCGGAGCTGTCTGCCTCACTCCTAGTAAGCATGCTCCTGTCCAGGTGCCTCTTCACCTGCCGTTGCTTCTGCTTGGAACGCTCTTCTGGGCATGACTCAGTCAACTTCGTCTGAGTTTCTCTCTGTATCAGAGAGACCTTAGTGGCTAAAATAGCAGCCCCCACCTCATCACTGCCCAGCTTCATTTTTACTCCCACCGTGCGCCCCTCCCCCAGTAATAATATAGTGTCTGCTTTGTTGCTTACTGTCTGAGGTCCTTACATAAAGGGTGATTTCCGTGAGAGTAAGCACTTCGCTTTTGTTCTTTGTGGTCTCACCAGTTTTTGGAGTAGGATCTAGTGCGTAGCAGGCAAGAGTGGGCATGTGATAATACCCGGGGGAGGACTATAAGAACAAGCCGAGTTTTAAAACATCTGTGTGTGTGGAGTCTGTGTGTGTGTGTGTGTGTGTGTGTGTGTGTCTGTGTGTCTGTGTGTCTGTGTGTCTGTGTGTCTATGTGCAGGCCATGGCAAGTATCTGGAGATCAAAGGACTAGTATGGGAATCAGTCCTTCCCTTCTCCCTTGTTTTCAGAGGTAACATCTTTGCTGTTCACTGCTTTTACTTCTAGGCTAGCTTGGCTGCCGTCAGAATGCTAGAACAGACTGGAGCCACTGTGCCCAGCTGTACCCAGGGTCCAGGGAACTGAACTCAGGTCTTTATATTTTACCTACTGATGTCTTCATACTTGTATGGCAAACACTTTACCAACCGATGCATCTCCCTAACTGGGTGATTTTTTTTTTTAAAATAGTCAAATGAAGAATAATTGTGTGCTGTTAAGTATTGATAAATCATCACACTGTGCATGTTCAGAGCCGGTGCACATCTGCAGTCCCGGCTACCTAGAAGACTAGAGCAGGAGGACTAGAGGCATGCTGGGTGACAAACTGAGACCTTGTCTCTGTTTTTTTAATTACTTATCTATTTTATATATATGATGAGTACACTGTAGCTGTCTTCTAGACACACCAGAAGAGGGCATCATATCCCAATACAGATGGTTGTGAGCTACCACATGGTTGCTGGGAATTGAACTCCTGGCCTTTGGAAGAGCAGTCAGTGGTCTTAACTGTTGAGCAGTCTCTCCAGCCCCTAAGACCTTGTCTCTTTTAGTTCCCTTTCTACAAGATCCCTGTGTGACTTGGTATTAAAGTTTATGTATATGAAGTGGATTGTTCATTAGTCAAATATTTATCAGTGGACACAAGGGTAAAAAAGCAATCAAGACTACTTTCTCGCCTGTAGGTGCTTCATCTATCCACTCATACACCCAATCCCCCTCGCTAATGCTTTTGAGTCCCCATTAAGTGCTCAGTACTGCACGTTTAAGATTGTATTTGGAACAATACTTTGTCTCTCCGTCCTGATTGGTAATCCTCTCAAGTTCGGGGAATTTAAAAATTTAGTTGTATATATGCCAGTGACTAACTTTCTGACTCTGAAAGAAAAACCACTGACTTCTGAGTATTTGTTTCTTTTCTGGTAAGCCTGGGTTTAAGATCTCATTCCAGCCTCATCCCACATGGCTACTGGGAATGTCCGAGGAGACATTCAAGCACAAATGTGCTTTCCCTACTGTGAAGTCCCAAACACATGGAAGAGATTCTCTGCCAGAAAAATGTTAAACACAAAACCCAAATCCTACACAAACAAAACCAAACTCAGATCACTTCTCAGTTAGCCTCAGAGTCGAGGCAGCTGTTGTCATGGTGAGAAAAATCTGCCATCATTCAAAGATCCCATAGTTGGACAACAGTCAGGACAGGCAGTCCAGAGATTGCCTGACAAGGCAGTCCTCTGCAGAGTGAGGAGACCATCAGTAATCTCCGACTAACATTTGAGTCAAGTGGTCACCAGGTCTTCACACTTTCTTGGACCCCAGATGGGACGAGTTGGCTCTTGTACACTACATGTTGTTCTGAAGCCTCAGAAGACCTTGGGATCACTCTTCCTTCTGCTTTAAACAAATCCTTGCCTTGGCTGTCTTTGTTCTTAGGAAATACAGCATGATCATAAATGACAATGATCCCTCCAGGTTGACATACCAATAGCACTGGTCAGGTCAGGGTCTCTTCAAAGGGAGATGCTATAAATCTTCCACATAGTAATCAAGAGCAATAGGCATGGAAAGGAGGGAGAAAACAAGGAAAAAGAGGAGGAAAGGGAGGGAAAGAGAGAGAAAGGGATGGGGGAAGAAGGAATGGAAGAAGAAAGAAAAGAAGGGAGAGGGAAAGGAAAAGAGGGAGAAAATGAATATAGAACACAGCAAAGCAAAAAGAGTAACAGAGCAAGCGATGAGAGAATCCATATTTGAATAGATATCCTTTCCAGAACCACGAGTAGACCCAAACTCTGGAGTTCCCCAGTCTCTGTATTTACGCTCCCTCTTCCTGGTGGGATGCATAATACTGTCAGCATGATCTGAAAAGGCCAGGCCAAAAGGCATGGCTGGTGTAGTCACTGTGGAGACAAGGACTCTGTGAATGCTCACTTACAGGGGCTACAACATTTTCTGATGAAAGACCCAGAAAGTATTCTGCTCCCTGAGTCTCCTTCCCTCTGAACCAGCATGTCCTGGGCTATCATTAACAACATCTCTAACAACATGGATAATATTTGTCATTGACAGTATCTGCATCATATGCTCCGAGCCAGGCACTGAACACTTCTGCCTCTTTGCAGAGATTCCAGGCCCTCTTTTGGGATGTTCCATTGGTTCAGGGTCCAGGACCTGCCTAGCAACATTCTAATAGGTAGTCTAATCTACCAACATGCATGTCTCTCCCTTCTTTTTTGTTGTCTTAAGATAGTCTTACTATAGAGTTCAGGCTAGTCTCTAACTTGCAGTCTTTCTGCCTCAGTCTTCTGAGTGTCAAGATCATAGGCACGCACCATCTCACTAGGCTTGTACTCTTTTTAAAACATGATATGGCAGAATCTATTGTGAGGAGGCCATAGGACATTGCACTAGGAACAGAGAAGACCCAACTTCCTTTATCATATCTTTTTGTTGTTTTTAAGGAAAACTTTCAAACACACACACACACACACACACACACACACACACACACCCCAAAATCACAGCATATGTATTTACCTACCACCCAGCTTCACCAGTTGATATTTTGCTAATCCTAATCCACTGATTCCCACTCCATCAGCTGTAACCCTGTAAAGCCAACAAAGGGGCACTGGCCATTTGTCTATTACCTTTTGGTATTTTGCTCTTTCTTTTACTGTTTAAAGACTCAGAGGTTCTGGATGGCCCAGATCGATTTCTGGTACTCTACTACAGAAAGACTGCAGGTACACAGGCCTGGGACTTGCATTGCTCCATACGAAATGAAGCAAGCCTCTACCAATGGCTCATTCATTTAATTATTCTTGATATGGCAACAATGGTTCACGTCACTTCATAATTATTATTTACTAAAAAACAAGGGATTGAGGGGTTGGATAGAGTTTCTGTGGTTAGGAACATTGGCTGCTTTTCCGGGTTCAATCCCTAGCACCCACATGGCATCTTACAACAGTTTGTAACACCAGTTCCAGGGATCTGACAACAGACAAAAAAGCACGTTGTTTCAGGGAAAGCTTTTGAAGAGGATGGGAGACCAAAAGGAACTACATAGTCTCTGCTCAGGGAATCCCAAGAAATGGGGGTCAGAATATCACCCTTCTTCTATAGAGCTTTGCAGGATTTTGTGAAGAGATGAATGAGAGCTTGTGGATTAGTCCAGTGGTCACAGAGCTGCCTAGAGTGCTCTGAATGTAGGGCCTGTGTAAAGAATTAGGGGTCTGAAAATGTGGATTAACTGTGCGTCTACACTGCTCATTCACTATTTATGTGACCTGCTTATTACCACGTGGGCTTAATTACTTTGCAGCACAGTAACGAACTGATCTGCCAAAATCTCACTCACTGTTCCCTCGACATGAAACTCCCTGAGCTCTCCTGGTCTTCCTTTGCAGGACTTGAAAACAGGAGCAGATCCATCACCATGGGGGTCTCTGGCCTCCGAGGCAAGGCGCTTGCTTGCCCCTTTGTGGTCCCTCCTCAGGCTCTGATGGAAACTGGTACACCTGCAGCCAAGACATGGCTTCCTGGCTCTGGCCATGCCAAAAAAAAAAAAAAAAAGAAGGCTCTCCTCAAACTGCCGGAGAGCTGAGGTGATCTGCAGGAGCATACTAGGCTGTGAGCACCTTGGAGCAGTGGCTATAGGGAGCTGGAAAACCCCTAGCTCCCAGGGAGACCCGAGTGCAGCCAGGTAGAGAGGCTCCTCTTCAAAGCAGGTGCTGGTGCACACGCCCCCACCTTGCTTCCTTCTTCGGCCTTCTCTGTCAGGGTCATCTTTTGCCTCGAAGCTTTGGAGATGGAAGAGACGCGTTCTTTTTAGACTCGACGATTCAGGTCATGCCGGCTTCATAAAATCAATAGAGGGAGGTTTTCATCTTATTCTTTGGTCTCAAATAGTTTGAATAACAAAGGGACGTTACCTGGGTTTTGAAGACTACTACTGCTCAGCTATAAGATGGCAGACTTTAAAAAGGAGTAATCCTTTAGTAAGCTTTCTGATGCATTGTTATTCTGCTTTCTAATGTATTGTTATGGTGCCTGCTAATGTATTGTTATTGTATATTCTAATGCTAATATGTATTCTAATGTAATGTAATGTTAGTGGTCGAATGCTTTGTTTCTCTGGGGGTATGAGTAGGAGAACTTACCCTTTTACAAGAGACGTTGCCTCCTCTAGATTATTGCCATAAATTTCCTAATACAATGCGTTTAGGAAGTTCCACACTCCTCTTCCAACTGGGGGAGTGCATCTCCTTTCCCCTGGTGATCTTGCAGACCAAGGATTTTACAAATGACCTCCATGCTGACAATAACCAATGACTGGGCATTTACCCTAGTGGCTCCACCTGCTTTACTCGGGATAATTCATCTACTTCTAAGGGCAATTCGTCCAGGGAGGTGGTAGACAGAACCCCACACCTCACACCTCGCATTACAAGTGAATTCCTCAGCCTTGCCTGTGCAGGGCGGTTAACTAGCCTATAGGTCACAGGGTGGCATGCAGCTCCAATATTCCACTATTGCCCTCTATGTATGCAAGACAGAAAGAGCATGAACAGTACAACTTTCTCCTATTGTATAATTACGGTATTCTAGGGGCCAAGTGCCTGCAATCCCAGAACTCAGGAGGCTGAGGCAGAACGATCTTAAGTTTGAAGCCACACACATGGTGAGACCCTGCTTCAGTAAAACCAAGGGCTCAGGTACAACTCAGTGATAGAATGCTTGATTAGCATGGAGCAGATCCTGGGTTAAATCCCCTGTCTTGCAACACAAGAACTCAAGAGGAAAAAAGAATTATGACAAAGTAGGAGTGTGTTTCATGAGGTCTATTTATAGTTCTGTGGCCAGAGGTGACTTCATTCACAAAGGGTAGCCTACAGATTGAGGACTATGAGCTCTAATAAGCAGGTGGATTCCATACTATGTGACCCTTTTGGAGACATGGCTCAAGATCACTCAATCACTTAATTGCTTTGAATGGCCACTCAGACAATGAAAGAGGGGGCCTTTACAGAAACCACGGAGTGTGCATGAATTGACGCTGAAGAAACGCACAGTGAGCAGCTGTGATCGTCACATGGCAATCACATGGCACGAACTTTGTATGCCAGAAGCATCAGAACTAAATGCTTCTAGCTGGCACTTGGTTGCTTCCACCGTGAGGCCTTTTCTTACCTCTTTAGTTTGGCCTTCAGGAAGTTCCTGAGCTTTGATACCAACTGCTTCTCACCACTCACCAGTGTTCCCTTCAGACAGACAGCCGTGTCAGTCAGTCAAGCCAAACTCCCAGCGCTGTGTGTCCTTGCATGTCTGCCTCTGTGCCTTGGCTTCTGCTATTTCCACTACTAAGAACTCCCTGTGTCCACGTTGGGTTATCTAAATACAGAGAATGTTTCGAGGAAGCTCTATTCCAGTCCTCTCTCCTACCATGCAGCCTTGCCAGCCCTTATGTGTACCAGGTGTGCTAGTACTTTACATTTGTTGACCAACTCGATCTTCAAAACAACACTGTGGATTAGGTTTTCTCTGGTTTGTTCAGTTTTGTTGGTCATCGGGAAATCTGCAGTCCAGTAATTTGCTGGTATTTAGTAGCAGGGCTGAGATTTGAACTCAGGCAATTTGGCTCCAGCACTTGTCCAGTATCATGCCTTGTGGACAGTATGTGATCTACTGAGTTTCCAACTTTTCCATCCACACTTTACCTGATAACAAGCTTCTCCCTCAATGGTCACAGACCTGCTCTACCACCATCTCCACTAAGACATATTGAAACTCTTTTCTGAATGGGTAGCACTAAGTGGAGCTGCTCACAAAGCTTGTGACATTTGTTAGAAATCTTGAGATCATCATGCTTGGTCACCAGGGAGTGCCACTATGAGGAGGTATGACCTTGTTGGAGTAGGTGCGGCCTTTTTGGAGAAAGTGTATCATTGAGGTTTTGAGGTTTTCTAACGCTCAAGCCAGGCCCAGTGCCTCTCTCTTCCTACTGCCTGCCAATCTGGATGCAGAACTCTCGGTTATCTCTCTAGCCAT
>JADRCD010159969.1:0-10676 GCA_019843815.1 Montemys delectorum | reverse complement strand
AGGCTATCAGGAGAATGTTTTCACCTGAAGATGAGGGAAAACTGTTTTTAAAACATTGAGTCCCAGAAACTCGAAGGAGCTCTTGCTTTTGCTGCTGAGTTTTTCTTCATAACCCTTCCCTGTGTCTCGTTCTAAAACAAGATCTTGAGTGGAGCAGAAATGAAAGATTTTATCTTAACGACCACAATGTCACTTAGAGACTCAATTCCAGGACCCATCATTGACCATGTTGGTCACTGTGCTGAGAGAGGATGCTGCCTGTGTTAGCTCAGTTGGAGGGTCATATCGCCTCTATACCGGGAAGGGATTGGTTAGATTCCTACCTCGGCGTGTCACCTGAGGTCACATGGCTAGAGGCAGGAGGGTGTAGGAGTTTGGATCTCAAATTTGGCTGCACAGAGAAATCACCCAGAGAGCTATGAAAACATTGATAACTGCTCCCACCCGCCACGTTCCTGATTTAATTGGGCATTGGGATTTTTTTTTTAAAGCTCCCTGGATAATCCTCTTGTGCAACCACAGTTAAGAACCATTGCTAATAGCTGTAAGCTACCGACTTCCTTGCTGAGGGAAAGGCTAATCTAAGCTTGGCTTTTGCACCTGGGACACTGAGAAGTGATGCTTGTTGGAGCAGGTACTGGGTCCAGGGGGACCTCTTGTTCCAGCCTAGCCTCGGGGATCAAGCAGGACCTGGAAGAGAATTTAATACAGTGAATAAAGCTATTCAGTATTGTTTTAAAAATATTGTTACATATTAATGATTTTCATTTTTAAGTTAACAAAATTATGCTGTGTTTGATTTGAAATTGGTAGACCTTGCAGAATACCTAACTTGGGCTAATTAATGTGGGTTTCTTCAAGTTGCTTTTGTGTTGTGAGGCGTACAAGTGTTCAGTTTGTGTTGATGTCTGTTGTCACCATGTTGGACAATAAATCTTTTGAGTGTCCTCCTCCCATCTAAGTGAGATGCCGTAGCTCTTAACCAATACCCTCGCCAACCTGCCGTCTTAACCCCAGGCCTTGATACTCTCTCTCCTATTTGCCATCTCTCTGAGTTTAAGTTTTTAAGATTTCACTAATAAGTGAGATTGTTATACAGTATTTGTTTTTCTGTGCCTGCCTCATTTCATGTAACATCTTGTCCCCTAGGCTTTTCATCACAAATGATCAAGTGGCTGTTTGGATACAGGGTGAGGACATTAAAGTAAATAGGACCACTCCAAAGGATGTCAGAGGCTATGTGTGTTCCCTGGTACTAGGGTCAGTGTGGGTCTCGCTTGAATGTGTCTCTGGTGTCTGATTTGAAGAGACTGTTTTGAAACCAAAGCATCAGTTTGGTGGAGGCCATTTGGAAACAATCCATCTCCTTTTATGTCCTGACTTAGTTCTACAGGTGGGAACTAGGCAGTGACTTGGTTTATTGACTTTCTAGTTAGTTTCTAGGCTGTGAACTGCTTTGTGATATTGGGGACATCTGGTACAAAATATGTTGTGCTGCAGGCTTGGGGAATATAGGTCAGAACTTTGTAAGCTCTGAGTGCTAAGGTTGATTGGCCTGCATATAGGAAGAAGCCTGGCAAACCTGCCTCTGCAGGCCGTTGTAGAGCTGGAGACTTCTCCACTATGGGACTTGGGCAGGGAATAGTTTAAATGTTTTTGAAAACATCTCTTCAGCTGTGGGGTAGCCTATGTCAAGAATTCCTCCCCATCACTCCATGAAAAAAAAAAAAAAAGATCTCTCTTTTGGACGAGATTGTTGCCTTTCTAACTCTAAGTTCATTTTGAAGTACAAGGTCCTCTTGGTGGCTTAGAAATTGTGCATGAGCAGATGCAGTTTGCAGACGTATCTGGTCCATGGTTTCATTCATGGAGCCTTTGCAACTGCCATGGAAACAAACGCATATGGAAAAAGAGAGATGCTGGGAAGCAGCTCGATGGGATGCTGGAGTCTTTATCCAAGCCATCAGCAGTGTTATATTGAGTCACTTAGATTTGCTCTGCTTCTCATTGCTGGCTCGCCAACTGATTTCCCATACTGAGAACCACTATAAGCTGTTCTTCAGTAAGGGAGGATTGGAAGGAGCCTGTCTATTGTCTGTTCCCCATGACTTCTGACTTTGAGGAGTTCTTTCTGAGATTTGCAACCCCGCTGTTTAACAATACAGCAGGGAACCTTAGACCAGTGAGCCTTTCTGGGTTCAAATCAAAGTTTCACAGATTTTTACCTATATGACCCTGACCAAAATCATGTCTGTGCAGCTAGCTACACAAAGTTTAATAAAAGATAAATGTGTGTGAAGAACTTAGTACTAGATGAAATGTTGTCAGTTGTGACAAGGTAGGTGGACCTGGAAGACACTGGGGCAATGAAGCAAGCCAGGGACAGATAGAGAAACATGATGCTTTTACTCATGGGGAATCCTAAAAATTTACCTCATAAAAATTGAGAGTAATGTGGAACTGTTGCAGGATGGACTGGGAAGGGGATAACAATTGGACTGTAAAAAAAAAGATTAAAGATAATTTAAAAAAAAAATTGAGAGTGAAACAGTGGTTACCAGAGGCCACAGAGAGGTTAAAGGAGGGAAGATGAGAGAGATTAGTTAACGGGTACAAGGTTAGAAGAAACAGGTTCTGGTGTGTTCTAGTGTAGAGTAGGGTAGCTTTTGCTAGTTATCACACAGCAAGCATTTAGAACTACCTAGAAGAGATGATTTTGGATATTTGCATCACAGAGAAGTTATAATGGGGTAGGATGTGGCCCCGTGGTAGAATTTTTGCCTTGTATGTGGATTTGACCTCTAGTAGCACAAAAAGAAAGCAGAAACAAACCTTTAACTATTTAAGGTAACAGATAAGCTAAGGGCACTGGTTAGATTACTATAAACATGAATTTTAACATCACATTGTACACCTGCTACTTATCAAAGTAAAAGCAAGACAGAAACAATAAAATGAGAAAAAAAAGTAATGTAGTGCTTAGTAAGTCTTCATTACACTTACCTTGTTTGTCTTCCCTTGTCCGGTCCCTAGATGGAACCCATAATCATAAATGGTATCAGGAGACGTGACGCCTTCAGTGACATGAGCATTGTGTGCCATTACTCTCTTTCCCTGTTGTGGGTATAGGGTGTACACAAGGACTCCCCAGCCTAGATTCCAGGTCCATTGCTATCCTGTACAAGTTGAATGTACTTGAGAGACTAATTTTTTGAGTTGTGGGCCCACCTATAGAATGGAGCTGTGGATGTTCTTTTCCTTACAAAGGTAATATAATTGAAGATAATATGGCCAAACATAGTGCTTAGGACAGATGGCTCCTTGGTCCCACTGGCTTTTCTTTTGTACAGTAGATGCAGAAGGAAGAGTTAAGCATTGAGTCCCCTTGCATTTCTCTGATGCTTTCAAGTACATTTCCAAAATGAATTTCTCTTTTCATGCGTGTGATTTTTCTTGTTCATATCTCCTGCCCCCCAAACTTTGTGTGTGTGTGCGTGTGTGTGTATGTGTGTGTGTGAGTGTGTGTGTGTATGTGTGTGTGTGTGTTGGGGGGGGAAACTTGTACATATGCTTCCTAGAAGGCAAATCTTTCTCATCATCTGAATTAATATGAACTGTGTCATTCTCTGTGTGATGACAAGAAATAGCTGAGATCTGGAGTCATTAATGTATGTTAGGGTTTTTTTGTTGGTATGAGACCATATGAGTGTTCAGAGTCTGTGCACAGTGGGGCAGAATCACTGTTTTCTCTGATGGGTGTTAGCTTGGCCCATAATATAGAAAGAATAAGGAAGACAAACATCAGATTGAAACCAGGAATAGAAACTTTGTGGTCAGTGAATTCCTTTCTCTGTATTATCTTTTGCTCGTCCCATCCCTCCACATTTCTCCCCCCTGAAGATACTAAATATAAAAAGCACTTTCTCTAAAGGGAAGATGGAAACTGACAGCCAGACCCCATTTTCCTCTCAGGCCTCTGCTCCTTTCGCATTAATAACCTCCAGGGTTGTTGGAATAGAAAGAACGGATCGCAGGCTTTGAGGGAATCAAACAGGCTTGTAGAACTGGTTACACCATCTATTGTGCAATCTCTTTTGACACTAGGGCAATGGTCAAGTTTTTGTCCTTAAAATTTTCACTGTACCAGAACCACCTTGGCCTCAGATCCTTGACCTTGGACATACGTTTCCGTATCAGCATTAACCGAACTGCAGCGTTTAGATTTACAGAAACTGTGGAGCTTCTGAAAGAAACTGTTAGAAGAGAAGTTTACATTTAAGACGGGAAGCCAGGCATGGGGGAGCTACAGACTGTAATCCGAGCACTCAGGAGGCCAAGGGAGGAGGATTGTGAGTTCAGGCCTGCCAGGACTACAGAGGGAGACCCTGGCTCACAGAGAGGGAGGGAGAGGAAGGACAGCGGGGTAAGAAGGGGTAGGGTTGGAGAAAGGGAAATTAGGAAGGAAAGAGTTGATGTGAAGGACACAAGCTCACATCCTTTCAGTAGAGCCATGATCGGGGGCCGGCCTGTATCAGGCTGCAGCGTGCAAGCATGTTCTGGGTGTCTTCCCTGTCCTTGGGATCCTTTGTCTTCCCACAGTGTGACAGGTTTCAAACACTTGTTATTCCACCTAAGCTGGTATATGACTAAGGCAACATTGTGCAGCAGCTGATGGCTTGGCTGATCGGGCAGGTGGTGTGGACAGCAAGTTCAGTTGAACAGCAGTCTCCTTAGCTGGGTGTGGTGGTGCAATCGTTTAATCCCAGCACATGGGAGTCAGAGGGTGGCAGATCTATGTGAGTTTGAGGCCAGCCTGGTCTACAAATCAAGTCCAGGATAGCTAGGGCTCTGTTATATAGAGTACATAGATAGAGAAATCCAGGCTGGAGAGACAAAAAAAAAAAAAATCTAAACAAATAAACAAACACCATCCCCAAAAAGAACCTTAAGGTTTTCTGGAGAGACTGACCCACTTCATTGATCACATTGATACAAAGCATTGTCCTGATAAATGACTTCTTTCTAATCTCTGTGTGTGATCCACTTCCTCACGGTAGATCTTTTTGTTCTCATTATGCAGATGAGGAAGTGGAGGATCCGAGAAGTTGAGTAACTTTCTCATAGACAGTCACTTGCCCTTCCTAGGCTGGTTATCATTTATTCAACCAACATTTATTGCTTTCCTTCTATATGCTGCTACAGGCCATTTATTCTCCAGGGACAAAAGTTAGCAGCATTCTCTGGGAAGCTGTCTGTTCCCACACCACAGCAGTTCTATATGCAAGTGGAAGGGATCGATCGGGCAGAGTACTTTCCTATGACCTATGGGATGGGGGCAGAGTAAATAGTGATGCTCTTCATATGTGCCTTCTCTCTGGCTCTGCAGTCCCCCCCCCCCCCCCAAGAACAGGGACACATCTGTTTCATACCTAATGCTATTCAGATGTTAGGAACTGGTCTAGTGTCATGTCATGCCTGAATGCCAGAGTCCTGAGGGCTAGATCCTGTCCTTTCCCACCCTTTGCCCTGGCCTGAGGGCTCTGTAAGAGCATAACCCTTGTCACTGGCGTAGTTTCTAATTGAGACTAGACAAGATGTTACTTGTCTGTTCTTAAATTCTTCCTAGCTTTTATTTAGAATTATTTCAATGAGGAGGAAGGCTAAGAAGGAAAAAAGGAAGGGAGGAAGGAAGGAAGGAAGAAAGGCAGGCAAGCAGGGAGCCAGCTAGCTTGGATCCTTTAGTACAATGAATCTTCACAACACAAGCTCAGGAATATGTATATAATGTACACATGATTGGGGTATATTTGTGGTGGGTCTAGCCCAAGGCAGTGTGTAGCCAGTGACTGAGCATTTCAAATTGGGTGCTGGCTGAAAGTCTCTGGATCCTCAGCCTGCACCCTGAGACATGACGGCCCGAGAGTCCAGCTGTTGGGATGAACAGGGGAGAAGCGTGACTTGATTTCCTCTGTGAGTCGGTCTGAGGCCCAGGGCATAGCTATGGATTTGAGGTCTAAGCCTCTGGCCTTTTTCCTTTGGCCAGACCCTTTGTTCTCCATTTCCAGAGGGCTTGCCTGATGTCAGTCCCTCTCTAAGGGGTCTTGGAGATTTAATAAGCTGTCTTAATGGGGAAAGAAGGAATGAAGTATTTTATATTTGGTCCATCCACTTTGCAATTAGCCTTGAAAGTTCCTGGTGAGGCTGGTAGATGTCTCCACTGGGAGTGGCCTATTTCAAGGTCAGTGATACAAATAGTCAAAACCTACTTACGGGATCATGGTTTGTGGTTTAGGTCTAGGTAGGACATTGAGAAAAGGATGCCATCTGAGGCCAGAGCTAGAGGCTGGCCAGTGTTCACCGCAAACTGCCTCATTATCTTGGAGGAACCATCCTGTCTTTATGTGCCTGTTTCCCCATTGGTTAAGTGCAGGTTTAGTGAAGTATCTCCCCATATCCATTGCAGCTCCAGACACTGCAGCGGGGACTAGAAATGGGCAGGTTCATATTTCACAAGAAAGCATTGGTATTCAGGAGCCTGGAGCTGCCTAGAAGTAGATCCCCATTTCCCTGAGATTACAAGTTGTCTCTGTCTAGATAAAAAGGAAACAGCCAGACTTTCACCCTGAGGCCAGAAGGAGACACAGCCAGGATCTTGGGTCACAAAGGGCTTCCAGGGTGATTATAACAAGCTTGCTGGCTTAGCTTTCTTGCAAACCCTGTTCCTTTGCTGCACATTGTTTTAATTGTTGCTAAGCAACATTCTCCCCCACCCCCACCCCCCCTTCTTTTTGGCAAGGCATCCACGGAATGAACCCATATCTTACTTAGTTATAAATACCCACATGCAAAGGGGAGGGCCTAACTTAAATTTTGTTTGTTCTTCTGATTTTAATCCATGACAGGAATGCAGAGCTTACACTTTGCCTGGCTTGATAGGTAAGGGAAAAAACCCATGTCTGTTTAAGGAACATGCGAGAACCATATTGAAGATAGTGCCCATGTGTGAAGCTGCCTTGCAGGAGAGGCTCTTGCAACTTGTTCCTTCCTCACAAAGTCAATTCAAATTTAATGAAAAGATTAGTAGGTTTTTATAATCTTCATTTCAGATTTGCTAGCTTATCTCAATCTTGCACCAACAGACTCCATTGAAAGGGAACAAAGCTGTAATTTAAATCAATTCCCTGGGCAACCTAGAATGCTTCCAGGGTGTTACACAATCAGTGGGGCTGGTTCCTGTAGCTTAACTATTGTAGGAGTGCCACACACTTCTACCAGTAGCTCCCTGTGTTTCTGCCCACTTTCTTGTGTGTCTGCGATCTCTCGCATAATGAATGGACACAGGTACTCTCCTGCTCTGAGTCCATTCATTTTTGAATATTTGAGTCACCCTTGGCCGATAGAACTCAAGTGTCTGTTTCATATTCACTTACCCTAATAGTTAATTTACTTGCTAATGAAGAATAATTTTCATCTGTTTTATCCTGAAAATGTCCCCAGCAAAATAAATATGATTACCATGTCATCTAATTCAATCCCGCTGATGTGATGTGGCTTCTTCCATTCAAGAACAAATGGATTTTGAAATCCCAGCCAGAGTAATTGGGTCAAATTGTCATATCATTGTATGGTCCTTCTGACAGCAGTATGTAGTGGTTGATTAAGGACTTTTTTTTTTTTTTTTTTTTTTTTTTTTGGCAAAGGGTTTTTATAATCCTGTCTTGAGAGCATCAGTGAAGATGAACATGCAGTGAATCACTTGAGCTTATGATAACTTTGTCCCTTCCTCTTTTGACAAGTGAGAAAATCGGATTGGGATAACTAGTGTGCTGCAGCCAGAGAATGATGCTGTGTCAGAATTGGGGTTGGATTGTACCCAAAGCTTTCTTTTATTTGTGGTCATGGATTAAAACAAAAGAAAGTTTTGTCCCATTTTCCCATGTTAGTCACCTGCTTCTATAAACACAAATAAGTGATTCTGTGTACTTTGATCAGTCTTTACTTAAATTAGTTAAATCAGTTTATTGAATCTTATAGTTTCCTTTGTATACATCTATTTCTTTAGTCTTAGAACAATTCTAAAAGGAAGTTGCTCTTCTATGGATGGAGAAGCTGACATACAAGAGGTATAGTGTTTGATTCAAGATCATATAGCTAGAAATGACAGAGCCAGAATCGAAAACCAGGCAGTCTGGCTCCAACATAACTACTTTGCCTTATTTTGTGTCCTCCCCAAATACATCAATCAGAGCTGCATCTATAGACGAGAGATATATGCTAATTATAACGCTGAGGTTCTAGTGTAGTGTTTATCACTGCTGCCTTCTACTTTCGTCTTTTCACCTAGACATAGCGCATGAGGAAGTACCACAAATTGCCCTGCCTGTCTGGCCCCACACCTCTAATGTTGATCCTTAGCAAAAGCCAGTTGTAGAGGAGTCAGTGTTTTTCCTGGTATGACATTTCATGGTTCCCAGCCCAACTGTGTTTTCACTGATGATATTTCAAGTCAATGGGCCTCTGGTCTTTTCAGTGTGCTGTTTCATGCTGTAATCTCTTTCTCAACTACACAAGTCTGGTATGTTTGTCTTCTCTCTGGAACGTTGGGCTGCGTTTGGTCTCATTTTTTTGCTACATGTTGGATCTTGATTAGCCCCCAGAGGTTCATATTTGAAAGACTTGTGCCACAAGGATGTGATGGTACCTTTAAGAGGTGTGGCCTAGTGAGAAGATTTTAGGTCTTTGGGGTAGGGGTGGGAGGAGTCTCTCTCCTTTGTTTCCTGCTGAGTTCACTGTCCCACCACAAGCTCTTACTCTTGCTATAAAGTACTGCTTTGCTGCAGGGACAAACAGTCATGAACTCCAAAACTGTAAGCCAATAGTTCTTTCTCTTTATAAATTGTTTATCTCAAGCATTTATTTTCATGAGAGGAAGTTGATTCATTCTCAGAGGGTATTATTTTTGTTTGTTTTGTTTTCTCCTTTTTTTGAACCATAATGTTGGATCTTTATTGCCCCTTTGACGTTTACAGTTTCAAGATTTCTTGGCTGCCTTGTACCTGGTCTTCTGATAGGGTCACAGGTGCAACCCTGTGATGTGGGCAGTGTTATTGTTCCTATTTGATAGCTGGGCACCTTCTCTGTAGATAGGCTAGGAAACCAGGCCAGACTTGGATTTGAACCCATATCTGGAAAACTGCAGAGTAACTGTCTATAGAGTGAATTTGTAGAGTTGTGCTTTTCAGGGACCATCTGGGGCCTCTCGCTACATACCCAATTGAGCAGGCATATTGCTCAGTGAGAAGAAAGTTAACACAGGGCCAACAAGAGGCTAGGTCTCAAATCAACAGGGCAAGATAAGCTCTTACAACCATTCTCATCCCTTTCCTGGTCACACACTTCTCCCTTGTTGAGCACTCCCAACTTTGTGCCTCTGCGAGGGCCCTGTTTCTCTGCGAGGGCCCTGTTTCTCTGCGAGGGCCCTGTTTCTCTTCGAGGGCCCTGTTTCATCCCTCTTCCCTGCCACTAGAGGAGTCAGAATAGAGCTGAGAGTGTACTTGGCTACTTGGAGCTAGTTGATGACTTGCTAACTCTGGTTTAGAAAGACTTTTTGTGTCCCAAGGACAGTATATCTGAGGTGAGACTTGGGGCTTTGTGTTTTTAACAGACTCTTGAGCTCCTGCAGGATGCCTACAGAGACAGTGATAGGTGCCTTCCCCTAGTCAGGTTTGTGGGAGTTTGCTAAGAGTGAGCAGAGTGCTTTAGTTGTAAAGAGCTTGGTCCCAACCAAGTCCTGATTTGTTACTTCTGCATCCAGTTGTTTCCTTTGGTTCAAAGTAAACCGAGCATCTGTTGAGGACTCAGAGAGAATTTCTGCTCTGGGACAGAGGTTAGGTAGATGTTCTTCTTTGACAGTCTCTGTTTTTGCACCAAAATACCCCAGCTGTTTTTCTTTTTGGCTTCCTGTGGAAACCCTATGGTTGGGACTTGGATCAGCAAACAGCTGGCGAACATGCAGATCCAGCGGTCATGCTGAGAGGTTCTTGGGAAACCAAATGGGTTCAGTCTAGTGGTGGAGAAGATTGCAAAGGAGTGGAGAGGTGGAATTACCGAGGATGTGAAATGATGAGCAAATGGCAAAGCCAAAGCCTTCCAAGTTAAGATCCTGTTGAGTGTGTTTGTAGTGAGAGGGACAACATTGCTGTGGACGTCAGTAGAGCAGAGTGTGTAGGAGTCCCAGTTGTGGGCTCAGATGTGGATTCAAGCCTTTGTCTTGACTTTTACTAGCTAGGTGGCTATGGACAAGCCCAGTAAGCTTTCCAAGCCTTAGCTTCCCTACCTGGTGTTGGTAATAATTAATAGTACAGACATAGTGGTACTGTTTCAGGATGAGCTAGTATGTGCCAGCTAAATACTGACCACATATGCGGCACCAGTTAAGTGTTCAAATACCTAGAAGTGACCGAATATGTTATTAGCAGCTTTCAGGGGATCTCTCAGAAAGACCTAACATAGCTCTTGCTGTCTTCTAAAACATTGATCTGTGTTTTAAAGGCTCTATTTATGAATCCATAGGCAGACCAATTTTGTTTTGTTTTGTTTTTTTGAGAAAGGATTTTGTGTGTAGCCCTAGATGGCCTTGCTGTGTAGACCAGGTTGCCTTGAATTCACAGAGATCC
>JADRCD010159967.1:0-11328 GCA_019843815.1 Montemys delectorum | reverse complement strand
ACACACACACACACACACACACACACACACACACACACCACCACACACAAAGTACAAAAAAGATTCTGGCTCCATTAGACAATTTTCTGCAAAATAGGGACACAAAATGTGCAATGTGGTCATTTTAATGTATCTGAGGGTCAAAAGGCATTCATTTTTTTTGTGCTGCGGCTTATGTTTCTTGTTATGATAAACACCACAACCAAAAGCAATGTGGGGAAGAAAGGGTTGACTTCAATTTTAGATTGTACATGGACAGACGGACAGACATTCACTGAGGAAAGGCAGGACGAGATCGAGGCAGGAGCCACGAGGCAGGAGCCGAGGCAGAGACAGACTGAAGAAGAGCTGCTTACTGGCTTGTTCTCCCTGCTTGCTCAGCCAGTGCTCGGAACCAACCACTGAGCACAGAGTTCTTTTATTTTATTCTCACCGAAACAAGAAAAGTAACCAAAACTATATGTTAAAGGAAAAAAAGAGAAAAGAAAAAAAAAAGAGAAAGATGTGAAAGCGATTTTCTTTCTCTTTCTTTCTCTCTCTTCACTAGTTTGCTGAACTGCATTTAATCTTGAATATTGTGATATGATGGTTGTTGTGCTGAATGCCATGACATTGGGTGACTGTCAGGAGGTCTGTACAGAGAATCTGCACGGAGCATGTAGGAATAGCCCCCATCAAAGCAGGATGGTGCAAGGTTTTGTTATATTATAGAGAATGACTCACACTTAGCAGAATGACTTGTTTATTTCTAGAATTTTTTCCAGTAAATGTCTCCTGATCACAACTGTTCATAAATAACTAAAACTATGAAAATGGAAGTTAGAAACCCAAACTACAGATAAAGGGGAACAGTTCTAAGTGCATCCTTTTTGCCTTTTTCCTTCCTCCTAAATTAACCAGGTTTTAAAGAGTAGAAAGATGAGTTCTATTTTTGCTTGAGAGTCTTTTAAATATTATTTTCATTTGTGTGCACTTGCTGACAGAGATCAGAACAGTTCATTGGATCCCCTGAAGCTGGAGATGCAGGCCTTTGAAAGCAACCTGACATAGGAGATGGAATCCAAAATCCAGTCCTCTGCAAGAGCAGCAACTGCTCTTAACTGCTGGGCATCTGCTGATCCATTTCGAATAATCATGTAGTGGGTTTAAGGCCATGAAAGGATATAAGCACGTGGCTGTTACACAAGGCATCTATTCAAAGCATTGTGGAACTTGTAAACTCATGTGTTGTTCTATTAGGTAAACTCATGGATGCTTTCATCTTTTCTTTAAAGACTTTACACGGCCTAAGGATGAAGTGCTGTCCCTCAATACTGTATGTACTGATGTTCAGATGAAAGTAGTCAATACCTAGTTACATATTAAACTTCCAACATAAGCACTGTGTAATTAACAGCACTAAAAGTATTTTCATTTAAGTCTGGGGCTAGAGAGATGGCTCTGTGTTTAAGAGCACTTGCTGTTCTCGCAGATGACTTGGGTTTGATTCTCAGCTGTCATCCATCAGTAACTCCATTTCCAGGAAGATCTGACACCCTCTTCTGGCATCTGCAGACACTGTGCACTCTTGGTGCACAGAGAGACAAGCAGGCAAAATGCTCATACGCATCACATCAAAAAAGAAAAAAAAGGCATGGGTGGGCAGGACAGAAGGTATCCTAGAGAACTCTGGGGTGGTACCACTAGGACGAGCAAATATGTGGTAGAGATACGGGAGAGAGAAAAATGGAATGATTTGTGCACTATGAAGGTGGCAGAACTGGGGACTCAGGGTGGTAAGGGACAGCCTGGTGTGAGTGGCCTATGCTACCACCTGAGGCCATGGTAAGGTCCCAGTGTTGCCACCAGGACCATGTCTGGGTCTGTGGTCTTGCAAGAGCAGGGGTCTGTGTAAATGTCCATGGTCCATGTTGACACCAAAGGCCATGTTCCTGGTCTGGGCTGCTGCCTGGAGGCCATGTTAATGTCTTGAGGACTGTGCAAAGCTGCTGCCTCACCAGCTTTGACATGCAGGAGAGCTGTCCTCACCCCTCGCCTGGGCAATGTGGTAGAGCTGGCCCTGGTGGACAGTTGGAGGGCTGACTAACTCAGGCCTCCTGAGGCCCAGATCCAGGGCTTTGAGTTGGCTCACCCCAACATCTACCCCATCTGTGAACTGTTGGAGGGCATGAAGGGGCATGTCCTGCAGAACCAAAGCTGCATGATCTCCATCACACATGGCAACAATGGGATATCCAAGAGACATCCTGGTGAGAGTCCAGTACAGTGTAGCAGAAGCCAGAGGCTTTGAACCAGACCAGTCACTCATTGAAATGAACATTCATAAGTAAAGCTGTTTGGGCAGAAGGGTGTACCGTGTGACACACCACGGCACACAGCAGTTTCCACGGTGAGAATTTTTTTTTCTTATTTTTTTAATTTTAATTTTATTGTTGATGGTGGTGGGGTTTGGAGGTAGGGGAGGTTGCAAGGGCAGAGGGCAGATATGAAGGGCCGGGGAGATGGGTAGGATTGGGGTGCATGATGGGAAAATCACAAAGAGTCAATGAAAGTTTAAAAATGAAGACTGCTGATTATGTTTTGGTAAGCTTTTCAAGGCCAGCATGGTTATTGCATAGTACCAAGAAATCAATAGCCAACCTCTGTAACATGAGTAATCTACTTACTTTAAGCAATGAGTTTTAGCCTGAGAGTTGTTGCTGCTTTAGATTAGCAAACAATTTTTAATTTCTTTTTAATTTTGAGATTAATAAAAATTTCTTATTGAAAGTAGGATAGATACTATTTAAAAATCCAAGCTCTTACATTATGTCCACATATCTATATACCTCTTTACTCCAGAGAAGATAAGACACAGTAATACATTAGACATGCCAAGTTAGAAATGTATGCAAGAGTTGGTCTAGGACTGCTGTGTAGTCCAGTGCTAAATACTGGTGCCCAAGATCTGGTTACCTCCGACAAGAACCTCATGAACACCAAATGATGCTGTGTAAACCAGGCCTCCCAAGTTGTTCCTGATTGGTTAATAAAGATGCCTACAGCCTGGGCGGGGCAGAAGAGAGGGGCGGAGCAAAGGTTCCATGTGTTTGGGATCTCAGGCAGGAACCACAAGGGAGGGAGAGACAAAGAGGAAGAAGTCACTCTGGGGTAGGTGCATCTTGAATGCATGACCATGAGGGCTGGCCTGATGAAGCAGGAGCAACACAGATGGAACACGTGGTAGAAAATATTCTGGGAATTTTAACAGGGAAATAGATAAACTAGCATAAAAGTTGCTATCTCCTTGGCTCTAGTGCTTTAAGGCTTATCATAAATCTAAAAGGTCTCTGTGTCTTTTATTTGGGAACTAAATGGTCTGAAATGGGGGAGAAACTCCTACTAGATATTTAAAGGCAACAATGGGTGTAACATACCCCCAGAATAACAATTACCACAGCAAATGTATTTCATTGTACGGTTGAGGTTATGTTTTTTTATTGTAACATTGTATGACAGCCTAAAATGTTTACTTGTAACTTTGTTTTAAATAATTAAAGTTTCTAATTTTACAAGAAAAAAGAAAGTCTAAGAGTACTGGAGACAGGCTACATTCTATGTATTAAAAAAAAAAAAATCTAACAACCAGCAGTCATTCTGCAACAGCTCCCAGATGTTTCAGATGTTCAGATCACCCTCCAGGCCTTGAGCACTTACTTGATCGTAATCATTTTCCTCTCCTTGTCAGGCTGGTAGAAGTTTTTCATTTTTGTGATGTCCTTTGGAGTCTGGAATTTGGCAGAGTTGATAAAGAAGAGAGGCTGAGGGATTCTGGAGTACAGCTCTTCACTCACCGGGTACATCCATGGATCAAGGGCAACCCCACATCTGCAGACATCATTGACAATGACTGAGAATGATGGGTTACAGCAGAGGCCTTCCCACCACACCACCTTAGTAAAAGGAATGCCGGGGAGCTACAATCAGCTTTGTAACACAGCTGAACTGGAATCGCATGATTCCAGTTCCTTGGGAATCATGAACATAAAGTTTTTTCATGTTCATTTTGTCACACTGTTTTCAAAATACATTTAAATAAGTTGTGATTTTTCTCAAAACTGATAAATAGCAAGTTTGCCCTATTCCGTTTCAAGACTCGGGTTGGGAGGTAGGGGGCGGGGAGTATGTGCAGATTCTCAGAGAGGCCAGCAGAGGGAGCCGGATCTCTTGAAGCTGGAGTTATAGGTGGTTATGAGATGCCTGACATAAGTGTCGGAAACTGAATAGTAGTACATGCTCTTAATTGCTGATTAATCTCTTCAACCAGTTTCCAGAGTCTTGGGTGCTTCAAAGTGTGTGTATTACACCTATTTCTGAGTAACACGATACCCCAGACACTTAGGATTATATTTACAGAGCAAAACATATGAAGCATACCATGTAAAAACATAATATTGGAGACTGGAGCAATGGCTCAGTGGTTGAGCCCTTACTGTTCTTGCAGAAGATAATACTGGGTGGCTCGCAACTACCAGTAACTCTATCTCTGGGGGATCTGACACCTTGAGCATCCTCCTTGGGCACCTGCATTCACATGTATTCACACACACGCACGCGTGTGCGCGCACACGCGCACACACACACATGAGAAAAAGGGAGAGAGAGAGAGAGGGAGGGAGGGAGGGAGGGAGGGAGGGAGGGAGGGAGGGAGGGAGAGGCAGGCAGACAGACAGACAGAAATGTACATTTACATGATTAAAAATAATGAAAAAAATTAAAAATTAAAAATCAAATTTTCTTCTTCGCACTAAGTCTGGCCCTGCACTCCCTAGACTGTTTGAAAATCCACCCATATGCAGAGAGGAGGCCAACAGAGAATACTCCCAGACTGAGTGGAAAGATCTCAAATGGTCCAGCCCACTCCCTAGACAGACCATTCTATGTGAGTCTAGAATGAAGTCGTTCAAGAAAGACAATGCTTCTGTGAGTTAGAAAACCTGGGGTCTCGTCTGACTTTTGCCCAAATAAATCTGTGGTGTTACATCTAGCCTCACCTGAAAGATGAAAGAAAAGAAGGGCCAATGATAAAAAAAAAAAAAAAAAAAAAAAAAACCTTAATGCTTAGGGAAGATCGTAAAAATGATGGTAATATTATCACACACATGTCACAGAAAAGACATAAACGATGAAGTTTTAAGGGAAAGGTTAAATCCTTTATAGATAAATAAGGACAATGGGGATGGGCAAGATGGGTGGGAAAACTACGTTTAAAATTAGCTTTTAAAGTAGCAGGATTCTGTATGACGAGTTCATGTATACTTAGTTTGGGATGACCCTCCCTCCGCTGTCTCCATCTCCATCCACACACATCCCACTTAAACCCTAAATATCTCGGGTTCTATTAAGCTCCCCACTCATGTCCCTCAGATCCTCTGCCTCACTGCTCACGAGACTGTTTCTAGTTTTCTGGCCTCTACACACATTCACCCCAATAGTGCTAAGATCCATATTTGAGAGAGACATGAATATACATAAAATATACAAAGAACTCAAAACAACTAAATGACAAGAAAACACAACAACAAAAAACAAAGTAAGAATGGACCAAAATGTACCAAACCAAGAGTTCTTGAAAGGAAAATAAATGGCTAATAAGTACTTTTAAAGGCATTCAACATCTTTAGCCATTATGGAAATTATGCAGATTAGAATTACGCAGGGAGGCCATTTCATCCCCGTGAGAATCAACAAATGCCAGCAAGGGCTGAGGAGAGGGGCAGCTTTATTCATTGTTGGTGAGGGTGTGAACTGCTGCAGGCACTTTGCAGGAGGCTTCTCAAAAGGCGGAACATATTGCTACCCTGTGACTCAGCTATACTAGTCCAGGGCATACAACCAAAGGACTCCATGTCCTGCTACAGAGATGCTTGAGCATCTGTGTATATTGCTGCTCTGTTACCATGGCAAGGGAAAGGTTTCTACCTAGGAAAATTTATAAACTTGATGGAGCAAAGAACAATAGCAAGGCTTGCACCGGACAGATAGCTCAGTGGTTTGGAATGATTGTTTGTCTGGCCAAGGATATGAGTTGAATTCCCAGCATCCACTCTCTGTAACTATAGTCGCAGGGCATTTGATGCTCTCTTCTGGCCTCTCTCGGCACAAAGCATACACATGGTGCACATGCATGTAAGCAGGCAAAGCATTCATACTTTTAAAATGAAACCAACAAATAAAAAAAAATAAAAACAAAAACCAATAGGATTTAATAGACCCCAAAAGATCCCTTAATCACTGGAATTTCAGAAAACCGGTTAACTGTCCTGTGTGACCTACACATGTCTTCTCTCCCAGTTATCTTCAGTGGTGTCGCTTTGTCTTATTCTCTTACCTGAATCTCTGGTCCTCACTAAGGGCTTGAATAACTGTCGCTCCTCCAAAGGAATGTCCGATCACAGCTATTTTATTCTCATCGATAGCATCCTGGATGAAAAAGCAGGACAGCGAGTTACCATCTCATCTGGCGTTAGAAGAGTACATTAAATAATTCTATTGTGTAATCATTTCATTCACTTCACAGGTCTGGATAAATAACATAGAATGTGTGTGCGTGCGCTCTCTCTCTCTCTCTCTCTCTCTCTCTCTCTCTCTCTCTCTCTCTCTCTCTCAGAGATAAACTTATTGGTCTTCATTACCTACATCTGAAACTACCCCCTCTGATACTGAGCCCCCTTGCTGAGCTCTGTCTCACCTTATCCCATGATTATCAGTGTTAGCATCCAAAGGCTGTAGTGACTCATGGGCGGGTCTCAGAGACCTGTTGCCGAGCAACAGTCACCATATTCCCAGAATCCATTGGAATCGCCTTCAACCTTTACGCGGCTGTACACGTCAGCAATGATATAAATAGGAGGAGCATTCCTTTCTCTCTCTCTCTCCCCTCTCTCTCTTTCCACGCTATTGCCCCCTCTCCTTCTCTTAATTAAACCTCTTTACATGGAACTGTTTGGACCCAAAGTGTGGTGCTTTCTGACGAGGTCGATGCCGCCATTCCTAACAATCAGCGTGTTCATCTTAAGCATATTTCTTGAATATTTGCCACAGCAGACACTCTAGTCTCATTTTTAGTGAACTCAGTTTATCAAGGAAGAAAATGATAGCAATTTTTGATACCATGCAATGCACACAGTGTAACACCCTGAGACCAAGGAGCACTATGGCAGTAAAATAGCCAACCCAGGCTCTATCAAAGCCTGGGGGGCTTCTCAGAGGAGGTGATGTCTGACTTGAGTGTCGAAGATTAGACAAGAGTTAGTGAAAAGGAAGTACTTGTGTCAGGCTGAGGAAAGCCCGTATAGAAGTATGAAGACAAAGGAAGGCGGCCTGTGGGGCATCCCCTCTTGATCGCATCTAGAGAAGAAACCATCATCTTATCCTCAGATCGAACTACCACTAGTTCCCTCTGCACGGTGCCTTCTACCCCTCACGTCATGTCATTTCACACTGACAAACACACTTACAACCCCCACCCCCACCAAATGTCATTCAAAACATTTGACCAACTCTTTCAAGATCAAGCTTAAAATGATGCCATTATTATTCAATATATTGTATATATGAATATATGTATATATATATATGAAGATATGAAGTAGCATATATGAAGTTGAACCAAATGAAATTGCACTTTTCAGCTCAAAATGGCAATTTTTATTTACATAAAATTCAACCTGGTAAAGATTTCACTGATGCCTGCTTTGCGTGATTGCGAGTGTGGGTGTGTGGGTAGGTGTGTGTGTGTGTGTGTGTGTGTGTGTGTGCCCATTCTAATTCAGTATTATTCTCTTGCTGTGATAAAATATCCTGGAAAAAAGTCAAAATGAATGAGAAAAGGTTTATTTTAGCTCACATTCCATGTTTATAGTTAATAATGGCATGGAGGTCAAGATGGCAGGACATTAAAACAGCTAGTCATATTGCATCAACAATCAAGTGCAGAGAGACAATAATGTACGCATGATTTACCTGCGTGCTAGCTCCTTTGGCTTGTGCTTAGCTGGTCAGGACCTCCTGCCTAAGGATTACTGCTGCCCACAGTGGACTAGGTCTTCCCCCATTAATTAACTTAAGACAATCCACTACAAACATACCCACAGACCAACCCAATGTAGACCATTGAGTCTCTCTTCCTAGGTGATTTTAGATTGTGTCAACTTGACAAACCAAGCCATCAATCACAAAGCCTCTTCTCATGGACCTTGTAATATAGCAGAAAAGAAGACACACACACAAAAAAAAAATTACAGAAACACAGTCCAAGGAAGAAAGGGCTCTGTTAAAAAACGCACCTTTAGCTGTTTCAGATCAAAAGCTGAACCTAGTACATTCTCTTTTGGGTTTCCATGCTCAATGTCAAGAATCGCACTGAGAGCCTGGGAACATTCTTTTGCTCTTTGACGAACCTAATACAATAATTAGAAGGAAAGTGATAATGTAAGATATTGTGACATCTTAATGCTTGTGTAGAGTTGCCTGTGGGAGAAATGGTTAGTTACACACTGCAAACATTTCATTGAAAAGCGAAGGAAATATAAGCTAGAGCTGTGACTGGGGGTTCCAGTTTGGGTACCAGCTGCAGCTAGGCTCAGCTCACCTCTGACTTACCCACTGTGTCAATTCTTTGGGTTATTATTTATTGTATGGCAATGGTGGAGGCAATATGAACAAAGTCTATCCATCCCAGAAAGGATGCCAACACATCAAATATTTTATTAGGATCACTTACGTGAGTGTGTGTGTGTGTGTGTGTGTGTGTGTGTGTGTGTGTGTTTACTCAAAAGCTATGTCCCTTGAGCTGTAGAACAGTCTTCCAACCAATAGAGGCTTCCTGCCTGTGCAGCCTCAGGGAGGGAGTTTGTGAAGCTTGTAACTCTCTGAGCTTCCCTGGGTCTACATTCTCCCTGGAAAGGAAGGTTTCCTAGTGGTCCAATAGCCTACTTCAGTGAAATATTTCTGGGTCTAACAACTATGCTACATACTAAGATAAAGAAGTAATATGTGCACTTTATCTCAAGTAATCATTCCAACGACCACAAGAGACAGATACTGTTATTTACTAGTGTGTAACACATCAAAGCACAAGATTTGCTTAGCCAGGATCTTCCTACTACCAAGTGATGGAGCCAACATCCACAGACAAATGGATTTTAAGGCCTATACACTTCTTTTTTAGAGGGAAGGGAAGGATCTCATTAAGTAGCTCTGGATTTCCTGAGACTCACTATGTAGACCAAGATGGTCTCCCACTCAGAATTCTGCCTGCTTCTGCTTCCTGAGTTCTGGGATCAAAGATATATACCACCACACCTGGGCAAGACCTGTACATTAAAGACCACTGTATGTTATCTCTCCAAAATCCCTTTAATAAAGCCTCTAGGGAGAATTCTGAATACCATTGTCATTTCCAAGAGTAATTTTGTTTTTCTGTGAATCAGACCTCTCAATAAAAGGAATTTTCAGCAGTCGGAGAGTCTTCTGACAGATCTTTACAGGTAAGCGGAAGAGCTAATAGCGTTCACAAAGGCCGCCATTTTCCTTGTGCTTGAAGGCCATCGTGCCCCTTCTCTCACTGAAATATACCTGCTCCTTCCGAACTCTTTCCGACTCCTCTTGTTTTATCTTCTTCAGGTAAAACCAGGACCTGTTTTCCACTTTTGCAGCCGCCTGGTCTTCAAAATAGTAAGTTGCTGATGCAGATCTGTCTCTACAACACACACAGATTTAATTACATCCCATTCCTCATAGGACCACCTTCCTCAGCTCCATCCTTGATTCTATTTTCCTCTCATCGGTTGACTTCCCTTTCCTCTTCCTCTCTACTTCTCCCCACAAATGAAAGAGGACCCCAAGGAGGGTCCATGGAAAACATCTACCTGCCCACTGTAAAGTGACATGCAAATAACACCTCCATGTAACCCAGTCCTGGAAGGCAACACTGGGACTGTGTTCAGAAGTTAGCACTCCCTCCCCCTGACAGTCCCCACCCCACCAAATGCCAGCCTTGAGAACAGAGAAAAAGCAGCACACCCTAGCCTCCTGTCACTGAAACTCACACTTCTTTTGATTAACAATCAACATTTCTCCAGTGCAGATGGCTCCTGCCCTTGAAGGAAACAGAAGCCAATACCTTTGAAATGATAATAGCCCATCCTTAGACTATGAAAAGGAGACAATTAAGTGTTCCCAGAAAGCTGTGGCCAGTTTTTAAAATACACTAGTTTCTGATAGTTACTTTTCCCAGGTCAGGAAGGTCCCTTTCCAGCTACAGGGTTCTGCCTCAACATTTGAACAAATGTTATCAGGTTTGAAGGATGACATTCCTTTACCCTCTCATACAATACCAAGGCTTGAAACGCCTGCTTGCGGTTTCCTCTTTTATAAACCCCTTTCACTTAGACATGGGGGTTCACTCTCTTTCCTATTCCATCAGGAAGTTTGGTGGCCCAAGCTTGAGCTTGAATAAAGACCCTCATGTGATCACAGAGGGGTGTGATTCCTGGTGGTCTCTTTGGGGTTTTTACAATCTGGGCACAACACTTCTTCCACCCTGGATATTCTCATCCCTCAAACTATATAACCCTTGATTCACCCCTGAATAAAAGGTATGTGTTCAAACCCACCCCCCAGTAAAGAAATAAGAACAAGTTAAGATCCTCAGAGAAGGCCTTCTTTCTCCTCAACCCCTCACCACCCTCCTTTACCCTCTTTGGCCTGAGCCTAGTATACAGTGGGGCCCCAGAGAGAAGAGGCAGACCTTGGACCGTACCTATGCCAGACTTCCTGGCCTCTCCGAGCTGGTGTGCCAGAAGCACTTAAGCACCCTGGAGAAGAGACACGGAACTGGAACCACACTAAAGGACTGAGATAGCGTGTATGTAAACCTGCAGCTTAGTCCATGACAGACCTTCATAGATCTCAGAACATGAACTATTTTAAAGGTCTTGACAATGTAGTTGGTTATCCTTTTGTTCCCATCATGTAAAATCCACCCATGGCTTCTGTGAGCTTATAGAACAAGTTTAGTGAAGGAGGTTAACATGGTTTTCTTTTTGTTTGTTGGTTTGTATTTGACATACACGGGAACATACCTGTGTTCGACAGTGGCCACTATAAACCCGTTAGATGCCAAGCCGATGCCAATAGCAGAATAAATCGTCCTGGAAATCAAAAAGCAGGAAACATAATTACCAACCACGATTATAAACCTAAGTCCAGTAAGAAAATGGGGAACATGGAGCCCATTACCCGCTACGTCAGCACACTGGAGAGCTCTCGTCTTCAGAGAGCTTA
>JADRCD010159964.1:0-23464 GCA_019843815.1 Montemys delectorum | reverse complement strand
CCCCCCCCCCCCACCAAAAGAGAGAAATCTGGCCATGGCTGTGGGTGTGGCCATGGCTGTGGGTGTGGCCATGGCTGTGGGTATGGCCATGGCTGTGGGTGTGGCCATGGCTGTGGATGTGGCCATGGCTGTGAGTGTGGCCATGGCTGTGGGTGTGGCCATGAGTGGGTACATTCAGGTGCTCAGTACTCTAGATTGAGCCCTGAAGGCAACATGTGCTCCTGAGGAGAATCAAATTGTGAGGTGCAGCCCAGCGGATCCACATACACCTAGAGCTCTGTCTGAGAGCCCAATCCATCCAAAAAGGAAGGTACCAAAACCTCTCAAAAGATGCTGTGGTCCAAATGGGGTAAAGGGGCCGGTGCCCGCCATCGACATACTCTGGAGACTGAGACAAGAGGCCTGCTGTAAACTTGAGGCCTTCCTTAGCTACATAGCCAGTTCCTGGCCAGTCTGAGCTCCAGTATGAGACTCTTCCTGAAACCCACATCACTACCACCACCACCACCACCACCACCACCACCACCACCACCACCACCATCCTCATCATCATAATAATAATTTAAAGGGTTGTAAATGTAGTTCAGTTGGCAGAGTACCTGACTAGCAATGCATGAGGTCCTAGGTTCCATCATTAACACCACATAAGCAGGCATGTTGGAGCACACCTGCCATGCCGGCACTCGGGAGGCAGGAACGGAGGCAGGAGAATTAGGAATTCAAGTCATCCTTGGCTCCATAGGGAGTTTATGGGCAGCAAGTGACCCTGTCTCAGTTTCTGACCTACTTTGCTTTCTGTTGCTGTGATGAGACCTTCTAACCAAAAGCGCCTTAGCGTAAGAAAGGGTTTGCTTGGCATACACTTCCAGGGCACAGTCCCTCCCTAAGGTGAGGACAGAAACTCAAACAAGAAAATGAAGCAAAAACCATAGACAAATGCTGCTCACCGTCTCGCTCTGCAGCTCATGCCCAGCCTGCTTTCTTACATCGCTCGAAACACCTACCTAGGAATGGTGCCACCCACAGTGGACTGGGCCCTCCAACATTAGTTATCAACAAGACAGTCCCTACAGACATGCACACAGGCCAATCTGATCATACAAGTCTTCAGCTGACGTCCCTCTGCCCAGGTGGTTCAAGGTTGTGTCGAGTTGATAATAAAAACTAACCAGGACACTGTCAACTTGACGCGAATCACTGTTAAACCATCACTTTTCCTTTCCTGTTTATCCCCAAGAGCCCTTCTTACTATCACAATATAAAATGTCAAATGAAATTCAAAGAAGACCCAACTCACTCCTGAAGCTTCAACTTCCCAAACACACACTCCCCCGCCCCAGGGCCTTTGCACGGGCCAGCCCAGAATGGTCTTCCTACTGTCCTCACCTCAGGCCTCTGTCTGTTCTCCCAGGTACCCTTGTCTAGCCTCCTGTGTGGAGGTGTACCCCAACTGCACCCCCCTGGTTCCCTGCTCTACGTGCCCCGCCCTATACTCTGACCATGTTCCTATCATTTATATGGCTGGATGATCTCACTTCCGTAGTCTCTGTGAGGTGAGGAGTGGAGATCTGCCCACCTCCTCCCTGGAAGAGCTTCAGCCCCTTTAAACACAGCAGTATCAATAAATACTTAAGCAGTTGGCTGGGAAGTGGATCAGTTCAGTAAATGTGTTTATCACGTACACATGATACCCTGAGTTCAATCCTCAGAACCAACAGAAGCATCTACAAGCTATCCTCTGACACACACACACACACACACACACACACACACACACTTGCATTCACACATGCTCACACACTATAACACATTCATGGACACAGCTCATACACACTTGCACACTGACACTCACTCACTCACTCTCAAAGACAACCCCATTACCAGGTAGGCGTGGTCTAGTCTCACTCACCAGTGATCTCCTCAGGGAGAAGGCCCAGCACTCGCAGGGACTCCAGTGTCTCCTGGAATAACTCCCGCTCCTGGCCCGGGGACGATGAGGGCCCGTTGGTCAGGAAGCGGTAATGGGAGCAGGGCTCCAAAAGCAGGTCAGCTGTGGACAGAGGGAGTGCTAGGATCAGCTGTGCCATCATAGGACCTGCGATCTGTCATTGAGGGATGGGTGGGCCTGGGGCAGGCAGGCTAGAGAAAGTGTCGGGAAGATGGCGGACTGGGGGACACACATGCTGCCAGAAGCCACAGAGCTGGAACCAGGGTGTCAGGGGACTAACACAGGAGCCAGGAGGGGCAGAAAAAGCTGTGGGCAGAGGGCAGAAGAATAAGGAGCTACAAAGCCAGACACTGTGGCTTGCTTGTTATTCTAGCACTTAGGAGATGGAGGCAGGGGAGTGCTGGGAATTCCAGACTAGCCTAGGCTACATAGTGAGATATTGTCTCAAAAAGAGAGGAGGGCTAGAGATATGGCTCAACAGTTGAGAACACTGAAGAGCACTGCTCTTCCAGAAGCCCTGAGTTCAATCCCAGCAACCACATGGTGGCTCACAACCATCTGTAATGGGATCCCTGCCCTCTTCTGGTGTGTCTGAAGACAATGACAGTGCTCATATACATAAAATAATAAATAAATCTTTAAAGAGAGAGAGAGGGGGGACAAGAGAGGGCACAACCTCTGGCATAGCCTCCGAGCTGGCAGGAACAGCTTGCAGGCGCAACAGCACACAGTAAGGTCAACTGGAAGCATGAAGTTGTGAGAGGCCACAGCAAGGTAGAGCCACCATAGAGCCAGGAGAAACAGGGGGGCAGGAACGAAGCAAACAGATGCCGCGGGCAGGAGCGGAAGCCAGAAGGCAGCTGGAAGCAGAGGATAGAAAGCAGGGCTTGGGAGGCCAGCACGCAGAATCCACCAGAGGAGCCCCCGGTGCTGTGTAGCTCCGCTACTGTGCTGTTCCCACACATCACAGGGACGGCAGGACTGGACACAACGACTCCGTTCTGGGGATGGATGGGGGTGTGGAGAGTGGGAGATCATCTTATGTTTCTCAACAACCCCAGGGCAAAGCAGGCTGGGAAAGAGTGGCACTAACCTTTTAGCTGCTCCCCAGCACCCCCTAGCAGCTGGTAGAAGATATGGAAGCTGCATTCATCCTTGGCCTGTCTGATGGCCCGGGACTTCTCCAACAGATCTGGTAGTGGAGACAGGTCAAGGAGCCTGCTGCCTGCAGTCTAAGTATTTGGAATGCAGATCAGCCTAGACTACATAATGAATTCCAGACTAGCATCTCAAAGATTAATTAATTAATTAGATAAAATAAAAATAACGTGGAGCTGGAGGGATGGATCAGCGGTTAAGAGCAGATGCGCATGTGTGTGTGTGTGTGTGTGTGTGTGTGTGTGTGTGTGTGTGTTTCTCTGAGTAGCCCTGGCTGTCATGGAACTCACTCTGTACACCAGGCTGGTATTGAACTCAGAGATCCACCTGCCCCTGCCTCCAAGTGCTGGGATCAAGCACGTGCGCCACACACTGTTCTTAAACAGAGGACTAGGGTTCAATCCCCAGCATCTATGATATGACTCACAACCATCTGTAACTCTGTCCCAGGAGATCAAATGCCCTTTTCTAGCGTCTGCCAGCACCAAGGACATGGTACACAGACATATACACAGGCAAAAACACCCGCAGAAATAACAGAATAAGGTAAATTTAAATCAATGGGATTGCAATATGGCTCAGTGGGTAAAGGTGCTTGCCACCAAGCCTGAAGATCCGAGTTCAGTTCCCAGAACCCACATGGAGAGCCGTCTCTTCAGCCCTCAGCCTCTCATTTTGTTTGGTATTTGTGACAGGGTCTTGAGTGCTGGGATGACAGATATGCCTCATTGTGTGCTGTTTCAATGTACATACCATTCCGGGATTCATTTTTGATTCAGCAAGCAGTGGGGTTGCCTCACCCTGATAACACAGAGCCCTGAGGCTCTGCCTAGATTTCCTTCTATATCCCCACTAAGAAAAAAGCTCACCTGGCTTTCCTGAGTCCATCCCCTCCTGTCTCCCCCTGGACTCCTATGCCCCCCCCCCCCCCCCTGCCTTCCCTGGGCCCTCCCCCCCCTTTTCCCCCCTGGCCCCCTTTCCCCCCCCCCCACACACACACTCCATAAAGCGCAGCCAAGAGTGTGACCACAGGCTGAATAGCACATCAGAAACGCATTAATGTGAAGGCCCAGACAAGCATGCCCTCACAAGGCTGCTCGGTCCCCAGCTGAGCATCACCACGGGGCATCTTTTCTGGGTGAGGCCTCAGAGGGTTGTCCTCCTTGGCTGCTACCCATCCCTTCCAGGACTCCTCAGAGGATACAGGTCTCGATGTTTGCTCCCACGATGTAGCCAGCAATATCAAAGTTGATGCGGATGAATTTGCCCTGTAGCAAAAATGGTGCCTGGCTTACGTCGTGCAAGGGGTCTCCGCAAATCCATACCTCCTCCAACCCCAAGCTCACACCAGCAGTCAGTCCCGAGCAGGGACTCTGAAGGAAATTCGGGTCCAGACAACGTTGCTGAGCCACCAGCAGCTAGGTTGTAAGACCTCCTCCCTTAGACTTGGGAGTTCGGACCCAGAGATTCTCCACAGACCTCCTCTTTCAAACCCTAGGGGTCCAGACCCCTGTCTCTTCCCTTCTTCACTATCCCCAAATCGGGTCCCAGTCTTCCAGACTGCCAGATGCACAGCGTCCATACTCACAAATCGGGAAGAGTTGTCGTTCTTCACCGTTTTGGCATTGCCAAAGGCCTCGAGGATAGGGTTGGCTTGAAGAAGCTGCCGCTCTAGCTCCCCCTGCAGGGCATGGGAGACGGTGCATCAGAGAGAAAGGGAGGAGCCCTCCTCACGGGGCCAGGGTGTCGGCTTGGCCTTCTTGGGTGGGGCCTTTTGTATCGGGGTGGAAGAGTGTTGCCTGCCATGTGTATAGTGAGGGGAACAGAGAAAATTCTTGGAGATTTACTGTTGAGTGCACGTAAAACAACCAAACAAAGGGGAAAAAATGTTGCAGAACCAGTCGTGTTCCCATTAATAAGAAACAAAGTAGGTTAGAAACTACAGCACAAACACCATGGTTATTTCTACAGACATACATGCTAGTAAACAGGGAGAGAGGTCTGCAAGGGTGCACACAAGCTGTCAGCCACCGTCTGAGGACATGTTTGTGGCTGCAGTTCACAGGTCCCCATACATCACTTGTGGAAAGGAGTTTAGAGAATAATATATATTCCACTACTCATAGAAAATGCATACTGATGCATAGTGGGCATTCAATTAATGGTAACTTTGTGCTGTGAGGGCAGTTCCTTATTCCGAGCTTACTTCTACCTCCTCCGGTGTCAGAGCCAGGCACACAGTAGGCGCTCAATAAATGGTAGCCTGCATGTGTTTTCTCAGTCTACATCAGTTAGTGGCTTTGTCAAATGAACAACAACAACAAAAAAAAAAACAAAAAACAAAAAACAAAAAACAAAAAACAAAACAAAACAAAAAAACAAAAAAAAAAAAACAAATGCAGCCCCGCACAGTGGCTCACACCTGTAATCCCAGCATTTGGGAATGTGAGGAAGGTAGGAGAGTTGATATAAGTTCAAGACCAGCATGTGCTATTGAGTAAATTTAGGGCCAGCCTGGGCTATAAAATAAGAGCCTATCCCAGAAAAAAATAAATAAATAAAACAAACAAAAAAGATGATGTGCAAAGTAAGGGTCATGTGGCTTGGTCCTATGAAAGCTTGTTTCTCCAGCCCCCCTGGGAGGAGTGGCTTGGGTGTCTGGGTTACTATGTGATGGTATCTGTGGCCTCTCTCTGTACACACGGCAGGCAGTACAGGCCCAAGCTCCATAGAGTGGGGTGTGCACACAGTACAGTTTCTCTGGCAGTAAGGCCCTAGTTGCATGGACACAGTAGGGCTTCCAGGAACAATAGCGGGGCATGGCTCTGTACAGACAGTAGGACTGCACTAAAAGCAGCATGGAGTCTGGGCATGTGCAGATAGTGGGTCACTTTGAGTGGTGGCAGAGACCCTTGCTTTGTACATGTGAGTACTGGAGGGTGGGGAGCAATTACAGGTACATAGTAGGTCTGTACTAAGCGACGGCATGGGGTCTAGGCACATGAATACAGTAGAGCTGGTGTAATGATAGGGGGCTTGGCCACATGTACTGCATTAAATGCCAGTATGAGGCCTGAACAAGCGCACAACAGCAGGCCTGGCACAAATAATGTGGGAGAGCCATCTTTGTAGATAGGGAGACCCAAGTAAGTAGCAGTACAGGGCCTGGGTACGTACACATGCCAGGGCTGCCATGAAGGGCAGGGTATGTGTGGTTGTGTGTACATAAGGGGCTTTCTATGGGCTTGCTGAACACAGTGGGGCTGATGGTAACAGTAGAAGACCTTGGCTTCATGCGTATAGTCTGTCTGCACTAGATGGCCATGTGGTCCTGGCACGTTCATAGTAGAACCCACCAAGCAGTGGCTTGGTGGGTTCCTGGGGGGGGGGCGGGTATGCCATTCTTGAACACTATCTCCTGGATGGCTGTGGGCTGGTGGCCCCAAATGACACTGGGTGACACTAGGGTGGCAAGGGGATTTCCTGCTACTCACATAAGACATGGTGCTGACGGAGGCCTGAGGAAGTCACAGGACAGGACACACGAACCAGGACACGGCACATGGAACATGGACAGACATGTAGGTGAACTGGAGGCCTTAGGGCAGAGCTGGGGCTGAAGGGCTAGGGAGTGTGGGGCAGGGAAAGCTCACGGATTACGCGCTAGGCTTAAATCTCACTGTACCACCTCCCTCTGCCCCCATCAGAGGGGCTCAACCACCATACTGGGGCTTCCTGTGAGTATTGTTGGTAACCACTCCCTGAGGGCTCAGAGCCTCGGGGTACCTCTACCACCCTCCACACCTAGACACAGTTCACCTAAAATCAGGCCTCAAAATGAAGCATGCACTATGTGCCAGGCACTAGTCCCAAAGCAACAAGGCTAAGAACCAGCCTCATATCTCCAACCTGTTCACTCCTGGCTTCACGATGAGCACACAGTAGGTGCTCAGGTAGCACAGAAGGACATAGGGCCCTGTACCAACTGTGAATGTGGAATGCATCCCAAGATAAAAGATGCTGCTGGTGAGGTGTCTGGAGTGTCCCAAGGCTGTGTGGCTTACAGGGACACCAGGCTCCTTCCTGCCCTTTGGAGATGATGCCACATGGGCCAGGTACTGGATGACCTTCTTAGTGTTCTCAGTCTTCCCAGCTCCAGACTCTCCCCTGTGGAGGGAGTAAAGGGAGGTAGGATGGGCAGGGAGACCAGGCAGCCCCTGCCCCACACATTTACCTAGAGCCACGCCCCCTGGCACTCTACCAGTTTACCCAATGCCACACCCACTGGTACAGAGCCACATTCTATGGGAGCCTTGGCCCCTGGAGCCCTTAGGGATAACTCACGTGCAGAGAATGGACTGATCCTCACGATCTGCAGGGGACAGAAGGGAATGACATGTTACCTAGAGAATCTCAAAGCTTCCTGACCCCTTTGCATCTCACAATCTTTCCAGAACCATAAGGAAATGGCAGAGTTGTAATGCACAACCCTCCTGGGTTCAAATGCCCTCTCCTCACTAAGCCTCCCCGAGTGACCCTACAGGTGTAGCTGTCCCTCTCCAAACCTTTATTTCCTCATCAGCGGGGACAAGGAACCCAAATTATACACCTGTCAACTTCAATCCGAGGCCCTACTGTGCACTACCTCAGGCTAGGCATCACAGACTCAAGAACTGGAAAGTGAGCTGTGAGCCCAGCAGAGGTGGCGCACACCTTTCATCCCAGCAGCCAAGAGGCGGAGGCAGGCGGATTTCTGAGTTCAAGGCCAGCCTGGTCTACAGAGTGACTTCCAGGACAGCCAAGGGCTACACAGAGAAACCCTGTCTCAAAAAATCAAAAGGAAAAGAAAGGAAAGGAAGGGAAAAGAAAAGAGAATAGTTGGAAAGTGAGGTCCGGGACTCTAGAAGCCTAGCTTAGACCATTCTGCCAGCAACCCTAGGCATGGTGCCACCATCTCATTATATACTCTGACCACCTACTAAGTACTAGGTCCTATTATCAGCACAGAGAAGAACACTAAGCCCCGCTAAGGCGGCGAGTAGATGATGGGGAGCCTCTGGTGTTTCTCAAAGGAAGTGTCATTTAAGGCACAGGCTCTGGAAATCCTTAAAGCTCATAACAGTTGGCTTCAGTGTGGTTCCAGAGTAAGCATCCATGTGTGCGTGCTACACGGACCTTATTAGTGAATCTTACACACAATCTATACTTTCATGGGTGAAGACTCTGTGGCCAGATCAGGGGAGAGGGCATGCAATGTTCTGTGCACAGAGAGTCGGGTTATTGACAGTCCAAGGACACCCACCTAACTTGCTATGATGTACTCTGTGACATGTGTCAGGTCTGAACCAGCTCTGTGAGCCAGTCTCCTCTCGTGTGACTCTGGACCAGTCTCTGATTTGCTTTGTACCTCCATTTACCTATCTAAAAAAATGAGTTCAGCACAGTTCCTTGTCTAACAAGGCGGTAGTCTGAGTCTGGACTGTTTAAAACACATTCAATATGAGCTAGAGAGATGGCTCCATGGTTAAGAACACTGGCTGCTATTACAGAGGACCCAGGTTCAATTCCCAGCACCCACACAAGAGCTCACAACTTCAGTTCCAGAGGGTCCCATGCCCTATTTTGATAACTGATGCACAGACATATATGCAGGAAAAACACCCATTCCCAAGAAGATGAAATAATAAATCTTTTTTTTAAAGTAAGATTTAGATGGCTCAGTGGGTAAAAGCAGCTGCTACCAAGCTCGATGGCCCAGGACCTAGAGAATGGTGACACAGTACACACAACCCCCCACAGGCCCTCGCCTAGCACACACAAAGCCTAGACTCTGTTCTCAGGACCACGTGGACCAGGTATTGTCTACACCTATCATCCCAACTCTCAGGAGATAGAGGCAGGAGAATCTGGAGTTCAAAGTCATCCTCAACTACATAGGAGTTAGGGGACAGCCTGGGCTACATGAGGCCATCTCAAAAGTATAAACATCTGACACGATGCCCAGCACAGAGTGAAAATGGGAAGCAGTGGTCAGGACCCTTGGTTCAAGTCCTACCTTGGCACCTACCCTTCAGTGTACCGCCATGGGCGGTAACTGTGCTGAATCAGTTTCCCCATCAGGAAATGAGTGCTAACGAAAGAAACTACACCATAGGAATGAACAACAGAAAGATAGGGCAAGGGGCCGGAGAGATACTAAGCTAATCAAGTGCTACAAATCCTGAGGACCTGAGTTCAAAACCCAGCGCCCCACATAAAAGGCTGGGCCTGGCGAGGCACACCTGTAATCCCCCTGCTGTGGAGGCAGAAACAGGTGAGTTGCAGGGGCTCAATGGCCAGCTAGTCCAGCCTATCTGGCAACTTCCAGGTCGGTGGATTGCCTAGGAAGGACACCTGAGTTTAGTTCCTAGCACCCACATCAGGCAGCTCACAACCACCAGGGGATCTGATGCCCCCTTCTGGTTCCCATGGGCACTGCACTCACATGCACATATCCCTGCTCACATACACATATACATAATTTTGAAAAAAAAAAACTAAAAGCAAAAAACCAAGGAAGGAGTGAGATCACATAGTCTGACCCATTATCATTCATGACGCAGATGCGCCATGTCACACACTTGCTCTCTCTCTCTGGAAAATCTCTACAGAAGCCAGTACCAACTGCCTCTCAAAACATTACTGCCACAATCACACAGGCAGATTTTCTCTTAAGGCCTACATAGTAAGAACTGGATCCTTGCCCACTTTCCAATGTATTACCAAGTTATTATTCAAACCTGGCCCTGGCTCCCAGGAGTACCCAGTGCCCACCCCAGTCCTCCTACAGGGCTGACCACACACTCACCCTGAAGCATGCTGCGGTACGCGCCCTCGGTCACAGCATACACGTGAGGTGGCACCTCGTGGCGTTTTTTGCCCCGGTACATTTCAACAATGGCCTCCGTGTAGATGGGCAGCTGCTTGTATGGGTTAATGACCACACAGAAAAGGCCAGAGTAGGTCTGTGACAGGCAAGAGGGAAGAGTGTGTCAGCGAGGACAGAGCTGTGGTGTCCAGCTGGGTGCGTACACCGAGAGGCATACCTACACCCCGACAACATAAAGCTACTTTGCTCTCTTGGTGTCTTCTTATTTTGGTTTACAAAAGGTCTTCCTACATGGCCTTGGTTGGACTGAAACGTACAGAAATCCTCTTGCCTCTGCCTTCCCCGGGGCTGAGCTTCCAGGTGTGTGTCCCTATGCCTGCGTGCATGTCTGTGTACTACATGCATACAGTACCCACAGAGGATGGAAGAAAGCACTGGATCTCCCGGCTGGAGTCACAGATGGTTGTGAGCTGCCATGTGGGTGTGGATGCCGGAGGTTGAATATTGTGTTCTGCGTGAACAAGTGCTCCCTGGTGCTAAGCCATCTCTGTGGCTTTCTTTGTTGGTGTTTGTTTGAGGCAAGTCTTGACATTGCAACAATCCTCCTGCCTCCATCTCCCAAGTGACAGGATTACAGGCATGAGCCACTCGGCCCAGCATGAATGTTACCAACACTGTTAAGCTAACAGTGGACATGAACCTTCCCAGCTGGTACAGAGGTTTCCACAGGTGGAGATTCACCACGGAGGGGGATGAGGCCAGGGGAGGCAGCCTCAGGTCACAGGCCTCAGGTCACAGGCCTCAGGTCACAGGCCTCAGGCTTCCGCGGTGACATGGAAGGAAGACCTGTGACCATCCGTTAAAACCTCAAGGCTAGAAATGAAGCCGTGGAGGCTGCAGTGTGCGCCTATAACCCCATCATTCAGGAAGCTCAAGCAGGAGGACTGCTATGAGTTCTAGGCCAGCCTGAACTACAGAATCAGAGCCCATCTTACAAAAAACAGAAGGCTGGAGATGTAGCTCAATCGGCAGAGCATTTTCCTGGCACACACGAATCTCGAGGTTCTATCCCCAGCGCCCCATGTGCCAGGCACACACATCGCCCTAGTATCCAGAAGGTAGAGGCAGAAATATCAGGTTATCTGACTACATATGGAGTTTGAGACTAGCCTAGGCTACACGAAACCCTGTAGGCTTGTTTTCTCAAAACCCAAAGAAATAAACAACCAAGAGATGAAGGAGTCAGATATGGCAGGGTGGCCTATCATCCCTGCACTCTGGAGGCCGAAGCAGGCAGATTCTTGTCAGCCTGAGATTCTGCTGAACTCACAAGGGTGTCAAGATCAACAGGAAACACTCACCATCCACAGTGGTGGATAGATAGCCAAGAACTAGTTAGTCCTTTAGCTAAGTCAGCCCAACACCTAACTAGTCTAATGCACTGGAGACAGCCAGCTAAACACGCTAGAAAGTTCACGACTCGTAGCCACAGCTGCTTATTAGTTCAGCCAGTCAGCCGGTTGCCGGCTCTCCAGTGGGTACCTGCTCTCCTCCTCCCACCTGGCTGCAGGAGGGTGTAGTTACCAGGCTGCCAGGTATTACCTCTTCATAGAGGGGGCGGGGCAGCTGGCCACAAGCGGGAGAACCGGTCAGCCTAGTATCTGTCTCCCGGAGTCTCCCAGGCTGCTCCCACTGGGCTCTCAGAGGTCTCAGGGTGGGGCGGCTGGACCACATTCCCTGGGAGGGTATCTCATGGCCGCTGGCGCCAGAGCCCACTCCCCATGCCAGCCCCTCAGGCCAGACACAGCTTGGGTAACACCCAGGATGGAAACTCTAGCTGGCCAACAGGGCCAGGGAAAAGGGGAAGTGGCTGCAGTTCCTAGAGGGTCCCTGGAAGGGTCTGAAGGGCGGCCTAGCCCAGAGGGCTCTGAAGACAGGCCTACTCCTCCCTGCACCCCACACCCCACGCACAGTTTGAGGACATTCCCTTGTCTGGCTTCCTCTGGAAGAGGTAGACAGCCTGCCTCATTACAAAGGCCCAGGGATTAAGAGAGAATGAATACGAGCCAGCCAAGGTGGCCCCACCTCCCTCTCCAAACAGCGGGCTGGGATGCTCGTGTTACAGTCCCACCTAGGAGCCAAAGCTGCTGGGCTTTTACTGTCTAGGGTTGGAAGCCAGAAGCTGTTCCCAGCCTTGTGCAATTTCCAGGAAGGACTGACCCCTTAAAGACTCAGTGACAACCAGGGCCTGCCAACATAGCTCCTCTGGAGACTGAGGCAGGAGGATCAGAAGGCAACCTAGTGAGACCGTGTCTCAAAGTAAAAAGAGATCTAAAGATGTGGCTTAGTGGTTAGAGTCCCTGCTTAGAATCCCTCAGTGAGGGGCTGGGGGCGTGGCTCAGTGTAGAGCCCCTGCCTAGAATCCCCCAGTGAGGGGCTGGGGGTGTGGCTCAGTGTAGAGCCCCTACCTAGAATCCCCCAGTGAGGGGCTGGGAGAGCCCTGCCTAGAATCCCCCAGTGAGGGGCTGGGGGGGTTAACTCACCATGAGCAAGGCTCTGAGTTTGATCACCAATACTGTTGGGGAAAAAGCCTCAGAGTTCAGCCCTGGACAACGGGGTTTGAAGCCTCTTCCTAGCAGGGCTCTAACAGTGACATGCTGTCCCGTGTCACATGGAGCAGAGAGTTCCTTACATAGTCATTAATGCCAACCCTCTTCCCTCTACCTCTACAGTCCCACTGAAGGGATCAATTCCCTTCTTAAGTCAAGGTCCCTGGGGACCTCGGCTGCCACTGCTCTCCCTGACATCAGTTAGCCACTCAATGAACACATACCATGCCCTGGCCATCAGCCAGGAACTGAGCCTGAATCTTGGTGCTACCAGTTTCCTACTGGTCGACCTGAGCAAGTAGTGTCTCTAGGTATCATTGTCTCCATCAATGGGGACAAGGGTTGCGCTCCCCACCTGACATGGCTGAAAGCCTGTCCCAAGTTAATGTGGCTTACTGGGGACTCATCACTGCTCAGATCCTGCAACATCATGCATGCCTGCACTATAGTATTATCAGCTTCTGCTAGGCCAAGCTGAGGGGGAAGGAGAGGTTGGTCCCTCCCACACAGCCTGTGTACATGGCTGGGGTAAGGGAGGAGGTGAGGGACAAGATTCCTTAGGAAAAGAACTCAGAACTGAGCCTAGCGACGGAAACTGTGTATATCCAGGCTAATGGACATTGTCAGCTCTGGATGGGCTTCCACGGATGCCTCAGTGGCTGTGGGCCCTGGGCCTGGGTCACTTAATATTCTGGAATGTCGGATGACATCAACAGTCCCCAGCCTAGAAGCCCGCCAAGAACTCAACAATGGTACTCAGAACAGTGCCCAGTACAACATAAGTACTTAATAAATATTTACCAGTCGTTCTCAGTTTTTTTTCATTATGGCTATAACATTCTTTGTTAAACTCCATAATCCTGTTTGCTCTCTCTTAAATAGAGTTAATCACACCTTGGCTGTCCACAAGACACACCCTGCAAGCTTATTTAAAAGAGGAAGAAAAAAAAAACCCAAAAACCCAAAACCTATGTTCATGGCATGCCTGCCATCATTCCAGAGTTCCACATTGGTGGTAGTGATCTGAAGCAGCAAGCAGATATTCTAGAGACAAATGATTCTAACATGAAGCAGGATATGGAACCATGTCTGGTCTTAGACAACTTCCTGTACACCACTTTTATGCTATGCAGACATCAAAAATGGATCACAGAGCTTGGTAGACCACCTTAATCAACCTAGACATCCTCCTCCTCACATTATTCTGTTTTATTCTGTTGTTTTGAAATAGTATATCACTTTATAACCCAGCTAGCCTCAAAGTCAAGATTCTTCTGCCAAGAGGTAGTGAGATGGCCCAGCTAGTAAAGATGTTTGCCACCAAGCCTGATGACCTGAGTTTGAACCCTAGGACACATGTAGTTAGAAGAATAGAACCAATACAGCAAGTTGTACTCTGACCTCATGCCCCTACTCCCAAATAAATAAATGTTATCATTTTTTAAAAAGATTCTCCTCTCTTCTCCATGCCTGGTTATATGATGGTTTTTATTTTCATTTTTTTCTCTTGATTTTTAGTAATATGGGGTTAATAATGGCCACTGCCTTGCTGAACAGAATTAAATGAACTAATGGGATTCATTAATTTTCATTCTTTATTATTACAAAATTTTGTATGTACCCTCATTTAGGACACTCCAGTCAGGTAAAAGCAGGCTCCTGTCATCCAATAAGATATAAGTTGGGCCAGTCTTAAGGTTGCATGCCTGTCACTCAAGCTACTCTGACGGATGAGCAGCAGGAGCCTGAGTTAGAGGCCAGCTGCAGTTACCAGGGAGATCCCATCTCAAGGCAAACAACCAACCAACCAACCAACCCAGAAAGCTCAGTATTAGAGGAACTGTCTAGAATCCCCATATCAGGGGCTAGGGCTCAGTGGTAGAGTCCTTGCCTAGAATCCTTCAGTGAGGGGGTGAGGGTGTATAGCTCAGAATCCCCATATCAGGGGCTAGGGCTCAGTGGTAGAGCCCTTGCCTAGAATCCTTCAGTGAGGGGATGAGGGTGTATAGCTCAGAATCCCCATATCAGGGGCTAGGGCTCAGTGGTAGGACTCTGCCTAGCTAGAAACCCTCTGTGAAGTGCTGGGGGCATGGCTCAGTGTTAGAGCATCTGTCTAACCCCGCCTCCCGCTCCATTACATAAAAAATAAAGCATTATAATTGTTCACTAGTTGGAGGACAGTCACAGGACGTGAGGCAAATACTCTAGACCGCTCCCTGCTAATCCAGGTCAGGTTGGTGACACCTGGCACTCCACCCGGGCACGTCACTCACATAAATGAGCCCGGAGTAGTAGCGTTCCCTCAGGTTGTGCAGGACCGAGGCCTCGTTGAGGCAGGTGAGCTCAGCCATATCTTCTGCCTTGCTGAACTTGGGTGGGTTCATGCGCTGGATCTGGTCCCTGGGCAGCCGCAGGCGCCGCCCACTCTCCGCCAGCTCCACTTCTGCCTCCTCCTCCCCTTCATCCCGCAGGGCTGCTGCCTCGAACCCATGCAGTTCCGAGGGCACCCACACCATGCGTCGTGCTGTCCACTCCACCTGTGGCCCTCCAGGGCCACCTACGTTTGGTGTCCGCGGAGCGAACAGGAACGATTGGGCTGCCTCAGGCACTGGGCCTGGCCTGGAGGCCACCTTCCTCCCAGACACGGACAGGGTCACTGCGGCCATGGTCTGTGGGAAGAGAGTGGACACATCAATTGGGACTGTCCCCTCTCCAGTTTCTTTGCTTTGATCATACTAGGGCTTAAACCCTTTCTGCATGCTGAAGCATGCCCCTAGACTTTTGTTGTTGTTGTTGTTTTGGTTTTGGTTTGGGTTTTTCACGACAAGATGTAGCCCTGGCTGTCCTGGAACTTGCTCTGTAGACCAGGCTGGCCTTGATCTCAGAGATCCAGTCTCCCAAATGCTGGGATTAAAGGTGCATGCCACCTTCAACTTTTTATTTTAAAACAAGGCCTTGCTAAGTTGATTCGGGATGGCCTTGAACTTACACCCTAGCCTGCCCACAGCCTTAGAGTAGATGGGGTGATACGACTGTGCCAACTGGCTCTGCTTTACTTTTTTAAAAAATGCATTTAAACCAGGCGTCTTAGCCCATGCCTTAAATCCTAGCACTCGGGAGGCAGAGGTAGGCAGATCTCTGAGTAAGCCTGGTCTACAGAGTCAGCTCCAGGACAGCCAGAGCTACACAGAGAAGCCCTGTCTTGAAAAATGAAAATAGGAGCTGGAGAGATGGCTCAGCAGGTAAGAGCACTGATTGCTCTTCCGAAGGTCCTGAGTTCAGATCCCAGCAACCACATGGTGGCTTACAACCACCCGTAATGAGATCTGACGCCCTCTTCTGGTGCGTCTGAAGACAGCTACAGTGAATTACACTGGAGCCAGCGGGTCCTGAGTTCAATTCCCAGCAGCCACACACATGATAGCTCACAGCCATCTGTACAGCTACAGTGTACTTGTACACATAAAATAAATAAAATAAATCTTTTTTTAAAAAAAAGAAAAATGAAAATAAACAAATAAATAAATACATTAATTGATTTTAAAAACCACGTATTATGGGGCTAGAGAGCGGTTGAAAGCATGTGCTGCACTTTCAGAGGACCTGAGTTTTGTTCCCAGCACTTGTAGTGGGGGTTTACAACTGCCTGTAAGTCCAGCTCCTGGATATTCTGTGCCTCTAGCTTCCATAGGCACTTGTACTTACACATACCTCACACACACACACATACACAGTTTAGAGTAATATAAATAAATCTTCTTGTAAAAGACGTATTATTTGTGTGTATGCCTGTGTGCTTGGGTTAGTTTATATGCACCACATGTATGTGAGTTCCAGCGGCCAGAAGGTGGCAGTAACTCCCTGGAACTGGAGTAATGTGTTATGGTTACAGTTCTCTCCGAGAACAATCAGTGCTATAGAACGTCAACAGTCTCTACACCCCACTTTAAAAAAAAAATTGTATGTGTAAGGGTGTTTGCTTGCATGTACGTTTATCCCACATGCATCCCGTACCCATGGAGGCCAGAAGAGGAATTCCCTAGAACTGTAGTTACACATAGCTGGTTCTGAACCACGGTGTAGGTGCTGGGACTGGAGATCCTCTGGAAGAACAGCTGGAGCTGTTAACCACACAGCTGCCTCTCCAGTGCCCACCCCAAATGTGGTTACTATAAAACTTAAGTATATTCTTAGCTTGTGCTCTGTTGATACTGGATAGTACCATTCTAATCTCAAGAAACAGAATAAAAAGATACATTGTTATAAACATGTAAATAGTTTAAATGGTGAAAATGGCTGTTGGAGGTACAGGGCAGGGGAACTATCCCTCTTGCTGGGGCTGGGACTGTATTCACATTTTTAACTGGACTGACTGGAGAGCCCTTCCTTAGTGTGTTGCTTTTCAAAGTAAAGATTGGAGTGACTCTAAAAATCGGGCTACTGGGATGCTGGGACAAAGCAAAGGCCCTGGGGCAGGAGTATGCCTTGTATCTGCAGCTGAAATGGGAAACAGGCAGGAGGTGAGATAGCAAGGACAATAAAGGTTGTCACCACAGTTTACACTCTGAGATGGGGCCCAGGTGGGGCATGCTGACATTTTGTGAACTGCTGGTCCTGCCTGCCCCATAATTACAGGTTGATGGCCCAATCGCCGTCATCTCTCTGGCTTCATGCATTCACTCTTTCTCATGTTCATTCAACATTCTCAGAGGCCTTTCAGCAGGCTCTGGAAACCTGTCACGAGTTGCTGGGGCCCTGCCTTTCAGCAAGTCTTGAGGTATGGACCCAGCTATGTCTCAAAACTCATTAAGGACGCTTCCAGGAGGCAGTCATGGTGTCTGGGCCTCCCCCCGCCACACTTCCAGGGCCACTGACTAGGAAACTCAACCATTTCAGGGTTGTCCGATATCCCACAGAAAATGTCCCACAGCAAGCTGCCCCTACTGACCCACTGCCTCGACACCAATCAAAGAAGACCTGAAGACACTGCATCTCTAGCTTCCATTGTCACCTCTGTGCACCAGGCCAATGGCACCTCCAACACACCCCTTGGGGACATCCATCCAACACTCAGCTTATTCAAAGAGTGTCCTCCCAGATCTTGTCCCCTCAAGCTTGCCCCAGGAGCCTCTCCCACATACAAACTTCCTCTGTCTTCCTCTCGGCCCTCCTCACACCCACCAGCACCAGTAGCCTGGTTCCCAGTCACTTTGGCCCCCTGTGCTCTACAAATGGTCAGCCCAAAGGGCCAAGGATCACCCCTGGCTCCAGTGTGGTAAAGATACACCCAGAGCCAAGCCCCATCCCAGGGACTTTACCCCACCCCACCCACCTGCTTCCTCTTCAGCCTTGTAGCCTTTGACCAGGAAGGGTTTGGTGGTTTTGTTCCTCCCAGTCCCGCTGTTCCCAACAGCTTAAGAGCAACCTCAGCCTCCTCGGACCCAGAGTCCAGGCCCAGAACCCCAGTGCGGGATCTCCTGCCCTGTCTCCATTAGACACAGGCAGTGCTGAGAGGAGTACTGCAGCGGAGGGTTAGAAGTGGGGATGTGGGGTTCAGGGAAATTGACCAAGCCAAGAGGGTGGGCCCAGGGCCTGGCTCTAAATGGCTGAGCCCCAGCCACACACCCCTCCCTCAGGCAGCAGGAATGCGGTGCCAGGACTCATTAGTGTCACTTAGGCAGGTGAGAGCACCTGGGAGGAGCAGACAGAGCTGTGTGGAAAAGGAAAGCAGCCAGGGCCCCGCCCGCCCAGGCAGAGGCTGGGGCAGCACCAAGCGTATGACCTCAGCTAATGGGTGAGATCCCATCCTGCCCCAGCCTCCTCTCTCAGACTCAAGGGTCCAGGACCCAACTTCTTCCCTCAGACACAGGAGTCCTGACCCCAGCTCTCCTACCCTGAGGCCCAGAGGTACTGACCCCAGCTTCTCTCTCAGACTCAGGGGTCCAGGACCCAACCTCTTCCTACCAACCCAGGGGTACCCCAGCCCAGCCTCCTCCCTCAGACCTAGACTGGTCAGGACCCCTGTCCTTTTTCCTCAGACCCAGGGGTCCAGGCTCCAGCCATTCTCCCTCAGATACAGAAATCCAGACTTCAGCCCTCCTCCCTCAGACACATATGTCCAAACCTCAGCCCTCTTCCCTCAGACACAGGAGTCCAGACCTCATCCCTCCTTCCTTAGACACTAGGGTCCAGACCTCTGCCCTCCTTTCTGAGAAACTGGGTTCCATGCTCAGCTTCTTCCCTCTGACTTGGGGTACCCAGACCATTATAGCTCCGGGAGCCTGGCTCCTAACCCCCTCTCCTCCTGACCCAGAGCCCTGTGGCATAGCTCCTTTATCCCGCGGATCCCGAGGCTACCTGGGCGCCTGGTGGTAGAGATGGGGAGGCCTCCGAGTCTAGATCCTCTCCGGCACCCAGGTGAGGCCGGCTCTGCGGTCCAGCAAGAGGTGGGGCCTCCCCCGTCAGGAGGCAGGACCCGGCTCTGACGTCTCCTGACACCTGCCAGGCTGGGCGGGGGCGGGGCCTGGCACGGCAGCCAGCAGAGAGAGAACCTGTTGCCAAGTGGGCGGCTGTGGGCAAAGGTGAAGGCCTGGCACAGAGCCGGACTGAGCATGCCTAGGGTTCGAATCTCTCTCCAGCTTTCTGAACCTCTACTTTCTTCGCTAGGAATTGAGGCTCATGAAATCAACAAAAATCATGTGAGGAAAAGGACCCAGGCCTCTATCGTTTTTTGTTTTTTGTTTTTTTTTTTTTATCTTAGAATCTCAGTTTCCTCAACCCTGGAAGTGGGACACCCCAATCCTCAGAAATGATGTCAAAATGCTATGCCAGCCTCAGAGGCTTGGGTCTTCTCTTCAAGGGCAATTGAGGAGGAGACATAGCGTGACCGTGTCTACGACAAACTTGTGACTTAAGAGGTGTTAAGAAATATGACTTACAGAACAATTTATTTTTCTTTCTTTCTTTTCTGATACAGGGTCCTAAGTAGCACAGGCTCACCTGGAACTCATCATGTAGCTGAGGCTGGTCTTGAACTCCTGATTACTATCATGATGTTTAAAACAAAAACAAAAAACAAACAAAAACAAAAAACAAACAAACAAAAAAAGCCACAGGGCCAGGCACACCAGGTCCCTGCATTCCCCACCTCGATCCAGTCTACACTTTTCACTCCCTGTGAATTGGAAACCACTTAAACCACCTAAGATCCATTCTCCTACACTGGAGCTCAGTTTAGTTATACATTAAAGTGTCCATGTCCATTGTGAAGCTCCTCCTGTCATCGTAGCACTTGAGAGGCTCAGGCAGGAAGGTTGGGGGTTGAGGTCAGCTCGGTCTACACAGTGACTTCAGAAGCTACTTCAAAAAAAAAAAAAAAAAAAAAAACTATCTAAACCAAGTCAAGCCAAAACAAACTGGGACACCCAGCCAAACACATCCTTCTCTGTCCCTGGCCCTGCCTGTCGCGACCCCTCTCTCTGGTCTACAGCTTTTTCCTCCTCTGACATCTGACACGGTAATCCTGGGAGCTGGGGACAGGAGACCATGACTCAGGTGTTCTATCACGCAACGTCCCAAGCACTGCCTCAGTTTCCCCTTCTGCAGAACAGACCGTGTGACGCCTTCAGAGATGACCCCAGGCTGTCTGGAACAAGGTGGGAACCCGGGCTGGGTGACTAGTCTTCCCTTTACCCCTTCCCGACCCTGGGGTCGCTTGCACCCAGGGTGAATGTCTCGACCCATCCCTCTCCAAGACCCCCGTTGTAGCCCACTGGCTCCAGCCTCCCCAGGTCTGGCAGGCCCTGGCCAACTCTTGGGGCGCACCACAAGGGGAGGGCCCCCGGACACTCACCGGCGCCCAGGGCGGTCCAGAGGCCTCGGCCTGGACAGAAAAGGAGGCGGGGCCTGCGGTGGACGGCCCCGCCCACAGGTGGGCATTACAGACCAATCAGCACTTGCTGCGGCCCGCTCCGACCTCGCCCCTGGGGCTCAGTGCTGCCCAATCAAAAAGAGCGGCTGGCGCGCCAGGCCAATCAAAAGTTGGCAAAGCGTGCCAGGCGTGGGAAAAGAACCTGGAGGAGAATGTGCGGCAGTAGGCGGGGCCCGGGCCTGATGGCCTGCAGGAAGCACCAATAGAGAGGCTTGGGGAGCGGCCAGCAGCTGCTGGTTCAAGGGGACCGGGTGAATGGGCTGCTTTGTAAACAGGCATGAATGGATGCCTTTGTGCACACCCGTAGGGGGCGGCGGGAGGCCGGAATGCCTAGGTCCCCCGGGAGCCGGCGTGCGGACACACATTAAGGAGCTGCTTTTGTAGAGTGCAGACCGTGAGCAGACCCAATGCAGGTGGATGGGTCAGAATCATTTACTGAGCTCAAAGCTGTGTGAAGCGTTTCCACTACATTATTTCACTAAAGCCTTGAACTTGGTGCAGTTGAGACCTTATCTTGAGGCTAAGGCTGGGGCAGGATCAGTAGAGGGTTTGCCTAGCATGCAGGAAGCCCTGGGTTCCACCCCATCACCTTGCAAAACAGGAGTGACGGCACCAGCAAATCATTCCAGCCCTGGAGAACTGGAGGTTGGAGGATCAGGAGTTCAAGGCCATCCTATGGCTATGTAAAGAATTCTAGGGCAGCCTAGATTATAGGAGACCCTTTCTCAGAAAACAAAGCAAAAAACCCCAACCTCATGTGGAGGACCACACCTACCATCCTAGCATTGGGAGGCTGAGGCAGGAGGACTGCAATGAGTTGAGGGCATGGGTTTAAACAAAGCGATTGAGAAACTTAGCGTGACCCTGTCTCAAAGTACAGAAAGAAGGCTTAAGATGTGGCTCAGTTATAGGGCACTTGAGCTGGAGAGCACTAAGTTTAAATCACGTTACTGCAAAAATACATATATCAACAAAGGAATGCTAAATAAGTCCAAGGTCCCCAAGGCCCTCACCACATAGCCACACTCCACCTTGTCTCCTAGCTGCTTAGTTCTTATTGTTCCGTAGTCCCTTGAGCCTTTGGATCTGCCTCAGGCTTTGGACAGTCTCCTAAAGATATGGTTTTTTAATGTGTATGGCTGTTTTACCTGCATATATGTGTGTGTACTATGTGCATACAGTAGTGTTGGGGGCCAGGAGAGGATGTCAGATCTCCTGCAACTGGAGTTACAGATGATTCTGAGCTGCCATACGGGTTCTGGGAATTGAACCCAGGTCCTCTGGAAGAACGGCTTGTTCTCTTAACCACTAAGCCACTGTTGTAGGCCTGCTTCTTTGCTTCTGAGACAGGGTCTCATTCTGCAGCTCTGCCATCCTGGCACTCTGTTATCCATTTGGAAGTGACAGCTCAGGTGTCTGAGCCAAACCAACCTACCTGCCAACTACCGCTGTCATCAACCCGATCGAGGCTAAATCTGCCTAGCAACCGGTGATGTCATTATCTGTCTTGACCGGCCTGGGGCGGCGTTAGTTCTGCTTGCTCAGCCTAAGGGGAGATCAGACTACTTGTATAACAGAGGATGACTCTGAACTTCTGATGGCGCTGCCTTTCTTTACCTTCTGATTGTAGGAACGACTGGTATACGCCTCTACACACGGCTTGGCAGGCTTTGCTTTGCTGGGGATTTTCTTTGATCTGTAAGCCCAACCACTTTAATGCCTGCTAATATATTCGGTGAGAACACACACAGTTCTAAGCTCTCAATGTACATTAAGTCCCGCAACATGGACTCACTAGCTCTGTGCATTTGGTCCTGCTACCACACACATTTTACAGGTGTGGGCACAGAGACCAGGCTGCCTCAGTGAGATCACTTCCTGTCTTGATTGTACCACCAGGATAAGACAAGACCAAAGAATCAAGTCCAAAGGAAACATGCCCCTGCCTCTAAACCTTCCAGCCATCTTCCACACCAGTCAGAATACATGCTTGAGTTAAAGTCCCAATACGTCTCCTCGGAGACCTTGATACACACACACACACACACACACACACACACACACCACATCATCATCATCACCACCACCAGCACCACCACCATCTGCAGGATATTCTCAGTTATATTGTGAGCCCTGGTTGTCTGTGACTGGTCTCCTTCTGTGGTTTCCCATGGGTGGGTGGATAAGCTGAAACAGGGAAATTGGTGGTACGCCTGACATATGTGTCCAGAGAAAGAAATAAAACATGAAAGCTTCCTTAATACCAGCCCTCAGAATGATCTGGGTCTACAGAACCTGAGCAATAGTCTAGAAGGTGTGGGGAAAGACAGCAAGGAGCTAAGGCACTACACAGAATTGAAAGATTTCAGCTGGGTCTGAGGCTCAGTTGGTACAGGACTTGCCCAGCATCACGAAGCCTTGGGTTAGGTCCCCAGCATCACATGAACTGAGTGAACTGATACACACCTGTAATTCCAGCATTTTGGAGGTAGAGGCAGCAGGATTCAGAGTTCAAGATTTCACATCACCCCAGCCAGAATGGCCATCACCAAAGAACGCCAGGCCAGAAAAATGACTTACCAGGGAGAAGTGCTTGCCATCGAACCCCATCCACTGAGTTCAACCCCTGGACCCACAGGAGGAGGCACCCGCTGCAGAGGATCACTGCAGTGAGACCAGCTGGTCTACATAGTGAGTTCTGGGACAGATGGGCTACACACTGAAGCCTTGTCAGAAAACGAAATGAGGACTGAGATGGTATCAAGGTAAAAGGCACTTGTCACCAAGCCTCATGACCGGAGTTCCGTCCCTGGGACCCACATGGTGGAAGGAGAGAACCAGCTCCCATACTGTCCTCTGACCTCTGCAATGTGCCATGGCGACATGCACTCCCCTCATGCATGTACATACATACACACAAACGCATACAGAGATGGGGCGGGGGGGGGGGG
>JADRCD010159956.1:0-11888 GCA_019843815.1 Montemys delectorum | reverse complement strand
AAAGGAGGAAAGATTAATTTAGAAATATTTGAAATGAAAAAAAAACACAGAAAACACAGCCTAAACTTTATGACAAGTGAAATGAATAATTTCTTTACATATGAGCACATATATAGAATTCAGTTTAATTCAATTCTGGAAGCCTACAAACAAAAATTATACTGAGGCTAATAATTGTGTATATAATGAGTCAATTACTGTTTAGTTAAATGAAATCAAAGAAATTACACATAGAAAACAGGCAATGTTTCTGCAAAGAATAAAGATTTCCAAATGAAGCATTTAAATTAGACTCTGGCTGGGTCATTTTTTTTAAAAAAAAAAGATACAATAGTAAGCAAACTATTTTAATATAGAAAAATGCATTATTTTCATGTATAATATTAAAACAATACTATTTTCACTTTAAGTATGACATTTTTAATTATAATTTTATAGGTTCTCCTGAAACAGGAGGACTTAGTTCAAGGTTAGCATGTGCAATCTATAGAGATTCTCAAAAATCTAGTAGGACTGTATTAGGTGAGTATTACAAGAGTTCAGAACTGCTTAACAGTGTGGAATCTATTCACGTAAATTCATGTATAGAACTGATATGTCTGATCGAAGAAAACAGAAACCAAAAGGCCATCACAGGCTAAAATTACAGTTGATAAAATTTAATACCATAGGAATCTATGGAAGATCTCTGAGAGATCCATGGTGGAGCATGCCTGGCATCTCTCAGCCAACACTGAGGAGGCAAAGTCAAGAGGATCATGGGTTTGAGACTAGCTTGACTACATATTGAAACTCTGTCTCAGATGGATGTATTTGTATATGTATACCCATTTGCATATGTATATGTATACAGAGAGAGAGAGAGAGAGAGAGAGAGAGAGAGAGAAACATAAAAAAATCAAGTTTACAAAAGAATACTTCTTAAGTGTGCCTGCATTATGTGTATGCCTCAACCATTTAAGTTAAAAAATCATGCATCCAGCTACTTTGCTGAAATTGTTCATCAGGTTTAGGAGTTCTCTGGTGGAATTTTTGGGGTCACTTAAGAACACTATCATATCATCACCAAATAGTGATAATTTGACTTCTTCCTTTCCAATTTGCATCCTTTTGATCTCTTTTGGTTATCTAATTGCTCTTGCTAGAATTTCAAGTACTATATTGAATAGGTAGGGAGAGAATGGAGGGAAACGGATCTGGAGAATATCCTGAGTGAGGTAACCCAATCACAAAAGAATACACATTGTATGCACTCTCTAAGTGGTTAATAGCCCAGAATCTCAGAACATCCAATACAATCCACAAAACACAAGAAACTCAAGAAGGAAGACCAAAGTGTGGATACTTTATTCATTCTTAGAAGAGGGAACAAAATACCCATGGGAGTAGTTGCAGAGACAAAGTATGAAGCAGAAACTGAAGGGAGGACAATCCAGAAACTGCCCCCATCTGGGAATCCTCCCCATATTTAATCTGCAAACCCAGACACTATTATGGATGCCAGCAAGTGCTGGCCAACAGGAGCCTGATATAGCTGTCTCCTGAGAGGCTCTGACAGTGCCCGACTAATAAAGAAGTAGAGGCTCACAGCCATCCATTGGACTGAGTACAGGATCCCCAATGAAGGAGCTAGAGAAAGGACCCAAGGAGCTGAAGGGTTTGCATCCCCTTAGGACAAACAACAATATGAACTAACTGGTACTCTCAGAGCTCCCAAGGACTAAACCACCAACCAAAGAGTACACATGGTGGGACTAATGGCTCCAGCAGCATATGTATAGCAGAGGATGGCCTAGTCAGTCATCAATGGGAGGAGAGACCCTTGGTCCTGTGAAAGTTCTATGCCTCAGTGTAAGGGAGTACCAGGGCCAGGATGTGGGAGAGGTTGATGAGTGGGGGGAAGGGGGGAGGGAACAAGTTTGTTTATTTTTTTTATTAGATATTTTCTTTATTTATATGTAAATTTCTCCTTTCTCAGTTTCCCCTCCAGAAAACAAATAAACAAACAAACAAACAAAAACAACAAGAACAAACCCCTGTTGCCTACCCCCTCCCCATGCCTGCCACCCCACCCTCTTTATTTTTTATTTATTTATTTTTTCCAGAGGGGAAACCGGAAAAGGAGATATCATTTGAAATGTAACTAAAGAGTATATCTAATTTTTAAAAAAAGTCACAAATCAGGGTTTTTTGTTGTTGTTTTGTTTGTTTATTTGTTTGTTTGTTCATTTGTTTTGAGACTGGGCTTCTCTGTATAGCCAGCCCTTCCTGTCCTGGAACTCATTCTGTAGACTAGGCTAGTCTTGAACTCAGAAATCCGCCTGCTTCTGCCTCCCAAGCGCTGGGATTAAAGACGTGCGCCACCACTGCCCAACATAAAACAAAACTTTTTAAGTGTTTTTACTATGACTAACATTTAAAATATTAATATTCCATAATAGTGTGGAATAGGGAAATTGACTTTGCAATACTGAAATTGCAAAGGTAAATAAAACAGCGCCATCCGTCATGGAGGACAATGTGCCTACTGGTGGTTTTGCAGGAATAGCCATATATGACTAGCATTTCAATAACACGTGCTGAACATTTTCAAATATCTTGTCTTGCTTTTGTCTAAAAATTATAAAAAGCGTCTTCCCTCCAATAAGATAGAGCACCAGAGGAGCCAAGGACTTTTCCTGCACCACAGTGTGTCCTGGTCACATTCGGTAAGGACTGACCTGAAAGTCTGCAGCCGGAAGCCAGTAAATTTGTGGTTAGCCTGAGCTGGAGAGAGAGAGAGTGACTCAGATAGAAAAGAATTTAAACAAAATCGTTGTATGGAGACCTTTGCTGAGGTTATGGAATTGCTCCTCACATTACATGACTTGTTATACAATCCCTTTGACAAGGAATGCCTACAATTTGGGTTGTATTCAAAGAAGTTTATATAACAAACAAACTTTAGAAGTAAAATTTGGATATAAAGGTCAAAATCAGAATGTTAAGAAATGATGATAACAATAGTTATTCAAAACAAGATATACAATAGTAAACTTATGAAACAAATTTATTAGACAAGTCACACTACTTAAAATTATATGCATTGACCTTACTAATTCGTCTTTATGTTGGGACACATGCAGTAAAAAAAAGCATTGTCAATTCAAATTAATAAATAAATAGAAGTAAACATGGACATATAGAAATCAATGAGCATGCATTTTGTCCTGGGAATCTTTTTGATGATCACAACAGAATTTGTTTTGTCTTTTTCCATTTTCTGTCACTTTCATATCCTTCTGGTAGGTATTTAACAAGAATTCACTAGTAAGAAAAATTTCAAATTGTCATACACTGACACAGATAGCTTAAATTTTGTAGCAAAATAAAAATTATTATTATTCTTTCATCCACAGACTAGTATTATTTTTCCTGATGTCACACTGGAACAAAATCCATTAGTAAAACAGTTAGATTGACATATTAATGCATATACTTTCCTGAAGATTTTATTAGAAAATTGAGATCTAAATGGGAAGTGCCACACATTCTAATAAATAGTAATTAATGAATGTAAATAGTTGCTGAGCTTTAAAAATATGTGAAATGATTATTTTAATCTCCCATATTGCTGTTATTGATTATGTCTGTTCCAAAAAATGTCAGTATCTTACAGAGGAACAAAACTGTTTAATCTACATGTATTTATTGTTTTATACAGAACACTAAAATCCTTAGAAAATTAGTGAGTTGCTGGGAGCTGGAAAAAACATCATTCAGGAGTTAAGAGCCCTAGGTGCTCATCCAGAAGGCCTGGGTTCACTTCCTACTATACACATGGTAATTCACAACTGTCAATATCTCCAATCACAGGGTTTCTGATATAATTTTCTATCCACTAAGGGCACCAAGCATGCATGGGGTTCACAGATGTGCATACAGGCAAAACACTAATTCACATTAAGTAAATAACTAAAGTAAAATAAAGAAAAAAGAAATTTAGGAGAAATCTAAATTTGGAATAACCCTTTCTTATACTAGAATCAAAACATTCATCTCAAAAGAAAAAACTTAGTAATTAATACAACATACACAATTTTTCAAAAATAATTTAACCTGTGATTGTCATATCTAAATCACTTTGAACACAACAGCCAGGGTATGTAGAGATAAATTCTTTAATCTCAATATCACATACTTTAGCAATAAAAAGAATAGATAGTCAAAATAATATTTGTAATAAAAATTAAGAATTTTACAATCTCTAATATCATATTTGAGTGGTGAAGAATGAAGGAGAAAGCCGGACTCACTGTAGAATCACTTAAACAATAGCACACATGTGAGAAATATCCATTTTTGAAAGAACATATGCTATCTCCAATCCAGAAACAAATCATAACACAGAGTTCTTCTGTCTCTGTTAAAAATAAACTTTGCAATGCCCCACCATACCAAGAGACACGTGCTCCACTATGTTCCTAGATGCCTTCTCTGTGATAGCCAGGAGCTGGAAGCAACCCAGGTGTCCCACAACAGAAGAATGGATACAGAATAGGTGGTTCATTTACACAATGGATACTATTCAGCTATTAAGAATGAGGCAAATGGATGGAACTAGAAAGTATCACCCTGAATAAGGTAACTCAGAAGAAAACGGACATGCAAGATTATATACTTACTAATAATGTGGATAATTAGCTGAAAAAAAATACAGAATACCCAGGATACAAACCACAGATCTCAAGGTTAACAAGCTGAAGGGCCCAAGTAAGGATTCCTCAATTTCACTTGGGAGGGAGAAGGAACAGGACAGCCAGGGATACACAGATAAACCCTGTCAAGGAAAATAAAAAAGCGAGGGAGAAGAAAACAATCATGGGGGACAGAGCAAGGGAGGGAGGGAGGGACATGGATGGGAGAGGGGACAGGGATGGGAAGAGGGGAACATGATCAGGTATGGGGGGCGTGCAGAAGAGAAACCCTGAGAGCCAGAAAAATGAATGGAGATATGCAACGTGTGTGTGTGTTGGGGGGGAGGTAGGGAGACCCTCTAGAAAGTACCAAAACCCTGGGAGGTGATAGAGAGTCGGGACTCAGAGGGAGGGACCTTAGATGAAATGCCCAACAGTAGGGAGAGCGGACTTGTAGAGTCCACCTCCAGCAGAAAGACAGGGCATCAAGTGGAAGGATGGGGTTGCCATCCCACAGTCAAAAACTCTGACCCAGAATTTTTCCTGTCTAAAAGAACTCCAGGGACAAAAGTGAAGAAGAGACTGAGGGAAAAGCAGTCCAGGGCCAGGCCCAACTTAGGGTCCATCTCAAGGAAAGACTCCAAGATCTGACATTATTACTGATGCTATGGTCTGCTTACAGACGGGAGCCTAACACGATGGTCCTCTGAGAAGCCCAAAAAGTAGCTGACTGAGACAGATGCAGATACGTACACCTATCTAAAGTCAGGGACACCTGTGCTTGAATTAGGGAAAGATTAAAGAAACTGAGGAGGAGGAGGGCGACCCCATAGGAAGTACAGCAGCCTCAATTAACCTGAACCTCTGAAATCTCTCAGATACTGAGCCACCAACCAGGCAGCATACACGATCTGGTCTGAGGCCCTGGACACATATACAGCAGAGGACTGCCTGGTGTGGCCTCAGTGGGAGAAGATGCACCTAACCCTGGAGAGACTTGAGGCCCCAGGGAGTGGGGAGGCCTGGCAGAGGGGGTGAGTAGGGGGAGTGGGGACATCCTCTTGGATGTAGGGGAAGGAGGAATGGGATGAGGAATTGGAGGAGAGCAGACCCAGTGGGAGTAAAGACTGGAATGTAAAAAAAGAAAAGTATTAAAAAATCAACTTTACAGTTTCAACATTTAAATAATGGATTACTAGGGATTAAGCATTATTAGGGAATTCTGGTGATTCCAAACAATGCTATTTTAAAATGTGATACTCTCTGAAATGTATTTTTTCAGCTCATAAAATACAAACTTAGGGGGCTGGCGAGATGGCTTAGTGGTTAAGAGTACTGACTGCTCTTCCAAAGGTCCTGAGTTCAAATCCCAGCAAACACATAGTGGCTCACAACTATCTCATAATGAGATCTGATTCCCTCTTCTGGAGTGTCTAAAGACAGCTACAGTGTACTTACTTATAATAAATAAATAAATAAATCTTTAAAAAGAAATACAAACTTAGGCTCTCACTATGAACTAGAAATCGTGAATTAGGAATAAAATATATGAGCCTTAAACATGGTCGTGTATTTGAGGCAAACTGCACACACACTATAAAAGAAATGTTTAATTACAAAGTGCTAAATGCAGGTATGAGGAAGTACAAAGACATCCCATACACAGACACAGAAACCAGGCCCAACTGGCAGTATGACAGTCGTAGTCTCTCTCTCTCTCTCTCTCTCTCTCTCTCTCTCTCTCTCTCTCTCTCATTCTTCCTTTCAAGTAAGTTAGTCACGTATATTATAGTTAAAAAATAATGGTTTTCAGGATTTGAAATTTACTATTCAAAACATGACACTGCTCTGAGAAGAGAAATTAGATTGTACTGATCATGTCACACCCCACAGGTCAAAATGAGGACTTAGTCTCCAGAGGAATTCATCACAGCACTAAAGAAAGAAGTTGCATGAGACACAGCTCAGTCAAAGCTGGATCCCTGCTGGCTAGGTACTCTCAAATACTGTCTACAAAAAATAAAATATAGACAACTAATAACACCAACTATACAAACCTGCTGTGAAACCTACCTGATTTGGTATAATAGAAATTAAATTTCAGCAGAACTGAACAAGAAACTGGACTGTTACCCTGGAAAGTATTATAACAATACATGTTAGTAAATATACAAATATAATTGACAAAAGGTGAATTATAATGAAGTCAACTGTGTGGAATTTTATAAAAGTTAAAACACTATTTATTTGAGTGATGATCTTTGGAGGAATAGAAACTCAGAAAATTTTACTTTATGAAAGAAGTTAAACTAGGCACAGGTGGCGCATGCCTTTAATCCCAGCACTTAGGAGGCAGAGGCAGGTGGATTTCTGAGTTCTAGGCCAGCCTGGTCTACAGAGTGAGTTCCAGGACAGCCAAGGCTACAGAGAGAAACCCTGTTTTGACAAAACAAAAAACTAAAAAAACAAAAAAAAAAGTTAATTATATTTGTAGTGTGCTACTCAAATGCAACATATAATGCATATAAATATATAACAGTACTAAACTATATGTACAAATGCATGGATACGTATAAGATATACATAATTCTTGGCAGGCACATGCCTTTAAATTGCTGCACTCAGGAGATAGAAGCAGGTGGGGCGTCACAAGCAGCCAGGTCTATAGAATTAGTTTCAGGACATCCAGGGCTACACAGAGAAACATGGTCTTAAGAAAACACAACAGAAAAACAGGAGTTTTTTGAAAGTTCAGACTTCATACTACAATTAATACCAAAAATCATGTATCTTATCAATTAAATATTCATATATTAAATAAGTTGATCTCTTGAAATTATTGTAAGTGCAAATTTAACTTAAATTTTAGCATTTATACAATATTAGTAGAATGTAATTAGAACAACCTTTTTCCCTAGTTTTATACCAATGTCACACTGATCTAATTGACTATGCTATATTTACTAAACATACCAGTATTTTCATGTTTATAAGGTTTTGGTTCACCTATAAGAACTATCATTAATATTGGCTAAAGTTAAGGAAACAAATAAATATGTGAATTTTATTCTAATATAGAAGATTATTTTTGCCTTCTATGTTGCATAGTTGAATCTAGGACAAGGTGTGAAGTAGGTTGTTTGAGTATCTTCAAAGGGCAAATGATGATTCGCAGCAAGTGTTATAATCAACAAATCTATTCAAATAAACAGAAAGCAACATTCATTCATTCACTGGCAAATTTAAACGATTTATTTTTTACAAAGAAATACAAAATATCATATTAAGAAATTAATACTCGCAAAAATAAATTAAACTGCCACAGAAACTTTAGGATAGAGATGCTCTTTAACCAGCAAGAATAAACCTTATGTAAAAGTTCTCAGCAGTACCCAAGCAAGGAAACAGGTAGGCCAAGTGCAGGTTTTCACCTCTCTCTCTCCATTTCTTCACGGCTAGTCCCCCAATCTCATCCTATGTCTGTGGCAGATGAACTACTGCAGCCTTCGATCCCTTCTGCCGGAACTCCAGTGGATCACGCAGATCTTCAACTAGAAACTGCTTTCCCCAGACTCACTAATTTTCCCCAGCCCCATATCCTCAGAGGGTAATCTCTGAGAACCCACGGGCCTCTCCAGTCAGTGAAACAGGAAGCCTCGCTGTGGAACGTCTCTAAATCCATTGTCTCACGCTCACCCACATCCCCAATGCAGAATACCTGTGGTAACTTAAAAATGACCCTCTTTCCCTGCCTCTAGCTGATGACACTGATCTTCTCCTCCAACCTTCCTAATCCACGGATCTCTCATCCCAGCTCCCAAACAAGCTGTTCTCTGGGCCAAACCTGCCAGAGAAATAAAGAAGGCGGCTGAGAAGCTTTAGGTCTTCAGTTTCCTTCCTCGCTATTAAACCTGATAATTACGATCGTCCAACTGAAGCAAGCTTTATTTGGGAATGTACCCAGGCTGACCAGTCATGCTAGCTCTCCCTCAATTGGGATTTTAGAAAAGAGCCCCCACTGGCCCCTTGAAGTCACTTTTAGAGATTGAGATAAAGTATATGGGCAATAGAGTTGGCTGTTACACATTGTTGGAAAATACAAAGAAAATGAAGAAACAAGGGCAATCATGGAAATGGGGGCACAAGTTTAGTGTAGGTTGAAAATGTTTTGCACTTTACATCTGATCTAACAACAGGAACTTATATTAACCACAAAGAGAAATCTTAACTTGGAAGGACTTAGCACAGAACAAACAGGAACTTGCAATGTACAAACAGAAACCTTAACCTGCACAGGACAAATGGGAACTTATTCTTACCTGTTTTAACTATAACCAGAAATCTTATTTAACCTGCTAGGTATATTGTTCCTGTTTTGGTCTCACATTCTCCTGTATATGCAATCCCCTAGTCTCATCTCCAGCTCTGAAGTAGACTACCTCTTGTGGCCTCTTCCCACTCTCTGACCATTATCAGGAGACTAAGCAGATTCCAAATTGCCTCTGTGGACACCCTCACCCCCTGCTTCTAATTGATCCCCGTTCCTAAATATCAGTTTCCAAGACCTAGAAACACATTTTACCAGTAACCACACCTATCAGAATCTGAGAAGAATTTCCTTAAGAAAAGACATAGCCACCACCCTATCCAAAAAACCAGAGGACAACAGAAACAAACGAACAACAACAACAAAAAAAAAAAAATCAAGGAAAGATGAGACCAGATATCAGTGCATACCACTAAATTCTCCCAAAACAAGATATCTAGATTCTGGCATAAAAACACAATAACATCCAGGAAAAAATTGTCTCCACTAAAGCACAGAAACCATACATTAGGCCTTGACTGTTAAAATAGATGAAGTCCAAGACAAAGTCCTTAGAGTAAACATTATGTATATAATAGAGGTTCTAAAGGAGGAAATGAGTGGATGTGGAAATAGCACCAACTCAGGTAAATCTAAAAATTACAGAAATGAAATCGAAACCATAGAGGCACTCCTCCCCAACATAGTAAAAAAGAAAAAATGAAAGAGTATCTCAAGCACTGAAAACATAAGAAATGGATGTGTTGATCAAAAAATGTTAAATACAAAAACAGCTCAGTCAAAAGGCATCTAGGAAATCTGGGACACTTTGAAAAGACCAAGTGTAAGAAGAATAGGACTAGAGGAAGGAGAAGACATCTAGGTCAAAGGCACAGAAAATATACTTAGTAAGATAAGACAAGAAAATTTCCCTAACCTAAAGAAGAAAACACCTATCAAGGTACAAAAAACATACAACACATTAAATTGATTTTTACCAAAAATTAATTTCCCTTGGGATATTGTCAAAAGCCATCTAAGAAAAGCTCAAGGCATTCAAGAGACTTTCCTGGAATTGGCCCACTGCTTTGCATTAGCTGAGATAGGTGTACTCTGAAATACAGGGTCACCAGAGACTTCACCCCAGGATTGCTTCTTGCTACTGAGGTGCTTTTCCTCTCACTATTGCATAGCTTAATAGCATTAGCCCAGCCTATTTGGCAGATTTTCTACAGATTAACACGAAGATGTATGTTCATATAGTAATCCAGTGAAGACAAATTGATGATTTAGTTATTCCTGATAAGGTTTTGTAGAATTGCTAAATTTTTACAACTAATTGCAAGGCCTCAATAGAATAAAGCTCCAAATAGATCTCTGTGAATTTTCATGAGTCACCAGATAATTGCACTAGATTTCTCAAAAGCAGGTTTGAAACAAATTTGTGATAAAGAAAAAAAAAAAACATTCATTCTAGGTCAGGTCCAAGGATGAAGCCACAGGTGTGCACTATGATAAAACAAGGGCATGTGATACAGTTGCTTTGAACTTATAACACGCTTATAGAATGACACACTGCTTTCAGCTTCCTATCCACACTCTTCTGTAACTCTATTTTTGTGCCAAAGTTTATTTATAAGGTAATATTATAAAGAACTTTTGTCTAAAAGGTGTAAGAAGACCAGAGAGAAGAAATAAAGTAAGGCTCAGCCCGATCCAACAAATGTCTATATGTGGCTCTTTGGGGATCTACTCCATCCACCAAATATATATATATATATATATATGTGTGTGTGTGTGTGTGTGTGTGTGTGTGTATGTGTGTGTATGTATGTATATATACATTATATATATACATATATATACATATATATACTATATGTATATTAAATATATATATATAGTGCGTATGTGTGTGTGTTTGTCTATATGTATGTATATACACATGTGTGTAGGTATTTGTGAATGTATGTAAGAATGAATGAATACTTGAATTGTTGAGGCAGGTGGTCAGGCCCAGCCAAAGTATTCTTGAATTCTTCCTTTCTCTTCTCTCTAGCTCACAAAGAGTTAATGAACTCTGAGCCTCTTTCCTGATCAGTAGTCAGTGATGGGCTCATGAGTAGCAAAACAAGGAGGACAAGTAGTGAGTTTCTTTTTTAATCCCTTTATGCTAACAGCAGGCGCTGATTACCAGAAGCCAGCAGCTTTGGGTCTGAAAATAACAAAGAGTTAAAGACAAAAACAAATTGCCAAAGATAAAGGAGTTTCGCCCCTGAGCACTGAATCCAAACTCCATAACCCTTTGCTACCTGTCTCAGTTTACCTGGATGGCTGCAAAACATAATATTCAAAATGTAGGACAAAGAAAGAATATTAAAAACTGCAAGAATATTAAATACTGTAAGAAGAAACATACAAAAGCAGACTTATTGGAATAACATCATACATGCCAATGGACACTTTAAAAGTGAGAAGAAGGGTCTGAGCATGTGTCATATAGACTACTATTCTCAGCAAAGCTGTCAATCACAATAGATGGAGAAAATGAAACATTTTATGACAGAACCAAATTTAAGCAATTTGTGTTTATAATTCTATACCTATATATGGCTCTAAATGGAAAACTATAACCTAAGGAGGTTAACCACACAAGACACCCAAATGAATAAATAACCACTATTGTGGTTTATAAAAAGCCAAGTATATGTTTTGTAGAGCCAGATATGGTGAGGTATGAGGGATGTCTCAGGGGGACCATGCTGAGGCTTCCCTTCTCCCTGAGGTACCAGCTATACAACCAATTTGTATAGTATAGAATAGAGTGGATTTAGGACATGGGGATGGGAGTTGAGAAGGGAGTAGAGACACAGAGAGAAAGACAGAGAAAGAGAGAGAGAGAGAGA